>ML101092.1:96471-136714 GCA_003697995.1 Taxidea taxus jeffersonii
CCCCCCCCCTTTTTTTTTTTTAGCTGCAAGACTCTTGACTGCTGAACGTTCTAACTGCTTATTCTCTGAGAGCTTTGGTTAAGAGTCATGGTGAGGGGTAAGTGAAACTATTTAAGTGAAACACTAAGACCTGGGAACCTAGCTGGTGCTTAAAACATTTGAACTCTTTTCTCTCCCTTTATTAAATTTCCAAAACTATTTGTGTATGTATATCCACACTTATATAAATCATCCATGCACAAATAATATATGGATAATCCTGTAATAATACATACATTCAAAAAAAAATTTGTTGATCTCTTATTTAATGGGTGCTGGCATTGTTCTAGATGCCGGAAATGGAGCAATGAAAAAATAGTATCATCAACCGTAGTCATTAATAGTAATGAAGGATTTAGATTATGTACTCTCCTGAGTTGCATATGGGGTAAAAACAAAATTGAAAATCACTTTATGACGAGTCAGTTCAAGAGTATGGTCACTTGAACTGTTGTTTCCTTAAAAAAAGTTTGTCCTTGTCAAAACAATGTTGTCCCACCATGTGGTGAAGTATATGTTAATTTTTTGGAAATAACAAATGCAACATAGTGAAAGCTTTGACCTTTGACCTAAACTGATTTGGAATTTTTAACCCTGAGAAATCAGAGTTATTTAAGCATCAAAAAAACAACTTTTCAATTTGATCCTCTTTTCTTCTTTATTGTACTTCTGTGCATCCTGAACACCCAAATTAGTGTGTGAGGTCCGTACTGGTGATGAAGTACATTTCTGTATTACCTGGAAGTATTTGTGTATCTTCCTAAGAATATCTGGATTGCATTGAATTTCCTCTCAGGGAGAGGGGTGAAAATAACTTTTTGCAAAACACGACTGCATCATCCCTCAGCACCATTACAACATGCTTAATGGGCTGTAGTAGTATTTTTATTATCTTATAACTTCGGCTCCCTTAACGTGTTTGAAGGTCTTTAAAATGCACCTTTGAGCATTGTTCTATGTGCCTTGTGTCCCCTGAATAAATATTATACCCCTATTGACTTTTTAATTTTGAAATTTGATAACAGTAATGAAAGAGAATTCCCTGACCATTTTATATGTTTGCCACTTCATTTCACATAACTTTTTGCAGTTTCCAGGGATGTAGTTAGCAGACATTAGTCTGTTTTGAGTGGGTGTTATTTGGTTGTTAGGGGGAAAAAAAAATCCCGACACTGCTCTATTGATCTTGATGGTGCATAAGGCAATTTAGAAGTGTTTGAGATGTCGCACCTGACCAATCTAGACTCTATATCAAACACATGTGAGAGGAGGGACATCTTGGACTGGCAATGTGTGCATGGGGAATGCATCCTATAGAGATGGAATTGGGCCAGAAGGAATGAGCACTCTTGGAGAGAAACATTTGAAGTGCCATCTTGGTTAAAGCATGAACATTATGGAGAACATCTCCACACATTGCTCCCATCTGGGGTAGTGACAGGCTTACATGAACGGCTTCACGTGGGTCCCTACTCGGATGAGTTTCTTGGCCCAGCTGGGCTCTATGAATGTAGATGGACTATGATGGTCACACAGTCTGACATATCTTGTTGGGAAAAGTTTAAATCAGACTATATAAAAATAATATGATTTATTGAGCATTTACAATGAGCCAAAATAGTGCTTAATGCTTTAAGAGCTTTATTTCATTTAACCTTCACAATAATTTCCCTAGGTTAATATTAGTATCATTACTATCTTCATTTTATAAATGGTGAGGTTGAGAATGACAGGGATTAATAATTTATACACAAGCTCTGTATCAAGTTTGTATGTGTATAGGGATCAAAAAATTTATACATAGTTTGGCACTATGGTAGAATGATGCAGAATATAATATATATGGTTTAAAAGTTATCTACTGTCATGTTTTAGTCATAGATTTCTAAATCTAGAAAACCTCATCCAATCTCCAACCCCCTAAACAATATTTTCGATGAGGAGGACCCTGAAACCCTGAGAATTTCTGAGTTTTCCTTCAAAATTCCCTGATCAAGTGCTGTTACATTAACAACTTCTTGGGAGTACTTTTGCTTTTATTGAATTTTATTTTAATATCATTTTATTAAAGTACTTTGGATATAGGGGCACCTAGGTGGCTCAGTGGGTTAAAGCCTCTGCCTTCAGCTCAGGTCATGATCCCAGGGTCCTGGGATCAAGCCCTGCATCGGGCTCTCTGCTCAGCAGGGAGCCTGCTTCCTCCTCTCTCTCTCTCTCTCTGCCTGCCCTTATGCTTACTTGTGATCTCTGTCTGTCAAATAAAAAATAAAATCTTTAAAAAAATAAATAAAGTACTTTGTATTTAGACAGGTTGTGAATGGAGCATACTAATTTGGTAATTTAGACCTGCTTCTTCTGTTAAGTTGGGATGAGTGGCTTGGCACAGGTGTTGAGTTGGGGCGATCTCTTCAGACCCTGTGTTTGTGGTGGAGACATGGCACCATGTGCTGGAGACACAGCACGGCACACGTGCAATTGATGATTTAAATGGAAAGAAGATGTGACTGCTGGTTGCCAGATAGTACTAAAAGCCAACAACAACCACAACAAACTAAAATAAAAACCAATAACAGAGAATCAGAATATGTAGCTATTGATCTGCCAATCTACAAAATCTGAAAATCACCACTAGAAAGGCAAAATGAGATATTGTCTGTATCCGATCACTGTGATACATAATTTTTAGGCTACTGATGTTGACGTATTTTTTTTTCCTATTTGAAGACTTTTGTTCCTAGCAATTACCTGCTTTTTACACTGATGAACAATGTGATTTGTGAAAGGAAGGAACATGATATGGTATGATTTGTGTCTGCTCTCTACTACAGTTAGAGAACCATTTTTTTGGTCCCTGGTTAATTTTAATGTTTTTAAAACTTATGGATGGGAAAATGCTAAAAGATTCTCATTTTAAAATTCTGGGTTAGGGTCCAGAAGCATTCATTTGCTCCCCCATCCCACCCCAGGATATTTTGATGTAAGTGGTTCATAACCGAACTTTGACAAATGCTGAATTATAGGTAGGATTATGCTTCTGATCTTCCCAAGATAAAGATTCTCCTAAACATCCTTCATGTAGAAAAGATATATTTAGCTTATTAGGCTCTATGTAATCTCTCTTTTTTGCCAAATAAAAATATTGGATCTGTACGACTGAATTTGTCTTTAGAGAGCCTATATTTAGGAATCCCTAGAAACTTAAGAGAACAAAATATTCTGATGACTTCTTTGATGCAGTATGAGATTTTCTTTTTAATGTAGACAGTTTTTGTTAGCTGTGATTCTTTTTATCCAGTCCTGTAACATTGGACTGAGACATGGAGACGATTAACATTTTTATTTTTCAGGATCAAAAAATACTGGCAATGGTTAGAGAAAACTATCTGGGTTTTCAGTCTGCTGCCTTTACCTTCTTTGTGCTTCCTTCCCTTGATTCTCAGGTGTTTTGGACTTAAGTTTTAAAGACAGAGGTGTAGTGTTTTTAATGTTTAGTTTATACTTAAATGTCAAATGCTTCTTTCTTCTGTGTAATGGTAGTAGAGGAATACTAGCTAGTCAATTCCCTATTGGTTGTTGTTTTAGGCATTGCTTACCCTGGTGTTTTCTGTGGGGGCTATAGCTAACATGGCAGTGCCCCTAGTTCCCACACCTACCTGGGCACACTGGTAAAACAAGGCTTTTGTTTTCCACAGATAGCCCCGTTCTTTGGCTCTTTTCCAAAGCCCTCAAAATGAGTACTTTGACCAGAATGGCAGAGAAAGTCCCCTTAGATTGAGAAGCAGGCAAGTAAACTTAAGTATGCTGTCAGGCTCCAAGCCAAATAAAATGCTAAGCATGACAATTAATTGGATAACTACCAAAATACCTCTTACTGTAACGGTAATTCAGAATATCCCTGGCTGAAGTTTTTAAAAAAAGGTATTACTTAATTAATTTGAATGTTTCTAGGGTACCCACTAAATATCTGCACTGTTTGCTAGATTTTGTCATTGCAGGCAAGAGGGGCTGACATACAGTGGAAACTCCAGCTTGCACTGGGAATTTAACCCTCACAACAAGCAAGGAGTTAGGGAACCATGTCCCCTCATAGATGAGAAAAGTGAAAGTTACACACCCAGTCTGTTTATATCCAACCCTATGGATTTCTCATTACTTAAACCACCTCTGAGTGAGTCAGGGTGATGATATCACTGATGGAGCTATGATTTCTATCTTGAAGCATTTGTATTCCAGCAAAGAGAGAGGAGCCATGCACACAAATCATGAAATTTATACATTTTTATTAAGTGGCAAGGGAGCAATGCAGATAAATGCTGTGGGGATTTTGAGGAATGAGACAATATGCAGGGCTGGAACCATCATGCAAAATGTCATTGTGGAAATAAGAATTTAAATGAGTTTGAAGGAAAGGGAGGCTCTTGACCAGTGCTGAGAAATGAAGAGGCCATTCCAGGTGTGGAATATTCTTCAGCCAGACAGAGACATGATCAGAGCTGCAGAACAGGGCCTGGGATTAGGAGATCCTAAGGGACTCTGGGAGAACCTTGAAGGCTAGGCTTACAAATTGGAGTACTTTCTGGCTGCACTGGGGGCCATCCTTAAGTTGGTGACCGAGTGTCAGTGATGAGGAGTATCAGCATTAAACCATGAGGATGTGTGTGCTGGCTGCAACTGGGCGTGAGATTAGTGGAGGTCTGGTGAAGCTGATTTGGAAACTATTGCAGTAATCCAGTCTTAAGGTGATAAATGCATGACCTTACTCTAGCATAGAAAATAGATAAAAAGGGATAGATTTGCAAGGTGGACGACAGAGTTTCGTGGCCAAGTAGAACCAAAAGACGGGTCAAGTACAGCAAAGGCACTAACTATGACACAGGAGGGATGTTAGATACACACATGCACGTATGCAGAAGCTTATCGAAATCCCCATCGTGCTTATCTTCCAAGTTGAAGAAGCTTGACAATGGAATTAAAGCTTAATGAAGAGTGAAAAAGCTTTGGCTGGAAATTGTAACTCTACCCATCTTACTGTATTTGTGGATGTTTGTGTGACCTTGGGAGTAGCTCTAGCAGGCATTCACCTAGAAGCACAGGCCCATTTAGTAGGAGTCCTGCGAGGCCATCGCTCTCTGAGCGGATTAGGGTCATCTGGTCATTTTGTTCTATAAAACTGGAAGATGTGGTCTCATGTCAAGGAGTTTGCAAGAATAACGTAAAATTAAATACACTTTTATGTAATGCCATGTAAGATGAACTTGGAAATTCTACTGCACTTCAACGAATAAAAATAATACATCCAAAATAATTTTTTTAAAGTGAAGAAGGAAGTATAAAGAATGTTTCCTATGTGCCTTTTGAATATCTTATTTGGAATCTAACTAGTCACATTGGGTTAAAAAGCAACTTGTTCTAGTTTCAGGGATTTTATTGTTTGTCTGCTTCTCAGTAATAAATGATATTTAGAGAAATGTGAGGTTGCCTGTCCATTATTAAAACCTTTTAAAATGTTTGGAATCATTTCTAAAGAACTTAATTAAGGAATTGTGCTGCTGTTTAGTTTTGTAATATCAAATACAGACTCTAATTCCGTATGTTTTGATATAATACAATTTGATTTGAATTTCTGTTATAAATTTTGTTTCAAGCCATGTTCTCCCTGGGATTTCTTTAAACTTAGGCCCAAAGTTATTTTCCTAGCTAAATTTTCATTAATTGTTTCATGTTTTACTGCTTATTTTTGTGTTCTCATATTAAGGAGATATTTGTAGATTGGTCATGAGTTGTAATAGTGTTTTTACATAAACTCTTTTTGGAGGCTTTGTGTAAATTTCCTTTTGATTTATTGTGGACTATAAACAACTCAAAACAGATTCTATTGTTTGGTTAAAAAAACCACTAATCATGTCATATTTCTGCATCATATCCTGATTTACCCTTCAATTTTAACTTTAGAAGTGGCTTCCTCTCTGTTTTCCAGATCTCAAGGCAGAATTCGGAACACTCAGAACAATGCGTGAGACAGGAGACAATTTTCAGTGGGGGAAATAAGTTCAGTTTTAATCGTTTCTCATATCTGTCCTATTTTTACAAAATGAAGTGCTAAAAAAGTAAATAATAATGATATGAATGAAAATCAACTGCCAATTAACTAATGAACATTCTTTTTAATCAGTGTTAATTGACAGATTTCCTGTGCTTGTAAACTCCGCTTTCGTAACAGGTTCACTTTGACTGTTCTTGATTTCTCTTTTATTTTTGGTAGTCCTGTTGGGTGTAATTCTGTATTATTTCCTGAATTCCCTAGTCTGGAGCTAGATGGAGCTATGAGATCTTCTGTAAATGCACAGCAGGCCGGTGGCTCTTCTTCAAGTCTACTTGCAAGAGTCAGTGCCTAATGCCCACTTTAAAAGCCTTCTTGTCCCTTTACTCTTCACGAGAGCCTGAAAGAGAAAGTCCAGCCGTTGAAAACACCATCATTAAAATGGATAGATAATCCTACAGTTCTCTAATTCTCTTTTATTACAGAGCAGCCAAATTCCTTAAAACCCCCAAAGCCAAATCTAAAAGAAAAACACACATACAAGCTATTAGGTATACCTACCTTCAACAATCAAAACCAGATTAAATGTTTGCTGTTAAAAATACATTGGTTTGTTTTCAGACTACAGTTCCCTGAGAAATTCACAAAATACAGAAAGCAGTGGAAAAAGGAACATGCAGCAATTGTCTCAGGACTCATCTGCCAAATTTTGCACATACACCTGTGGAACTAGACAGAATTATATATGTAGCGCATGCTACATACGTGTGTATAATTATAGAAGAATGCAGAATATATTTCACCAAGAGGGATTACAAGTCTTGCTTAAAAGGTTTTGATTAGAATTTAGGGATACGTTCCTTCGGAATTTTTCTGTGCATTTGGGTGATTTAAAAGTCTCCTCAGTGAAACTTGTCCATGCCTACAGAACACGTTGGAGGGAAAAAAAAATGTCAGTTTTTTGTTGTGGTTGATTTGTTTTTCAGCTCTCTATTGGGCCAGCTATGCAGTTGCCTGAACTCATTATGCACTGTATTTCCATACTGAGAAACTGCCCAGGCTACCGTCTTGCCACTGGGACGGAAGTTGTGAAAGGTCATCTGCTTACTTCGAGAAACTAATTGTAATAAATTCTTTTGTGTGATTCTCTAATTAGATTAACTTTAGCTCTATGTTACTCAGATTTTGGGATAATTGTACGGATGGTTCTCATTTACTTAATTTGGCAAATACTACTGGAAGCAAATACCTGTCTGAACTGTACCCGTTGCCTTATTTTGTAAATCACTTTGTAGACTTTTACCTCAGTCTCTTACTGGGGACTGTATCCCCTTGAACTTTATTCTTCCCGTATCTTCTGTCTTTTGCTTTTCAAATCTAGAGGAGTAAACGGTGTGTCAAATAGTTTCTGAACACTGAAAAAAAAAGTAGAGAGGTGGTTCTTGGTTCGGCCCTAATCAGCACTTCACTCGAAGAGTATTGTATCTAGCTATTAGATAAAGAACAACAAAAAAAAGTATTTTAACAATGATAATTATGAAATAATAAATCATACAAATTGATTTGTAGGTCCTCTTACCTCTGAAAGACCTGAGCAGCTAAAATAAACATAGGGAGGCTTACACAAAGCTTATATATATATCCTTTTCATATATATCCTTTTCAAGTGGAATCTTATTGAAGATGTACATAGTTTGTTTGGGCTTCATTATCGGCTTTTCCCTTAAGGAGGCTTAAAGGCAAGGCCTCGCAGCAGTGATACATCGTACATATGGCGTAGTCCCATTTTAACATATGAGGAGACCGTAGCTCGGGGGGAGCCGAACTCTTGCTCTGAGATCATTCCGCTTAGGAAAGTGGGAGAACTCTACTCAGTTGTCTGATTCCAGTGTCCATGCTTTCCGCAGCCTTCCATCATGAATTTGTCCCGCAGACACCCCCGCCCATCCTTTCTCAAGTACCTGTTTTGGGCCGGATGTTCCTTACGTTGCTGAGTATTTGATGGCAAATAATACCAACAAAGTCTGCTTGTAAAAGGAGACAGTAAGAAGAAGAAAACAAACACACAGCAGAATGAAGTTGTGGTAATGAACGATGAAAACAGGGTGACGTGAGAGACTAGTGGGAAACATCGGTGAGGTTGATCCCGGACCGTCCTTGTGCCGAAGCCACCCCTGAGTCCACGGGATGGTTTTAGAAGCATAGAGGATGTGAGGGAAGAGACCTGCTAACCGCAAAATAGTAGAGTAGACAGAAAGAAAGCACAATAAAGCTCAGAGGTGAGAGCTCTGCTTACAGAGACAATAAATAGCCCCTTCTACCATGAATACCTCTCCAGATAGCTGCCCCGTGTTGCCGGCTAACTGATGCTTGTGACGACACAAATGAGTTGTCCAGAAAAGATGAAATGCGTGCATTGTGTTTCAGGAAGGGAAAGCTTGTGAAAAATTTTAGAAGAATCATAAACTTAGAATAAGTAAGTTGGTGCTTAATAAGCATAAAGAACTCTTATTGGAAAGTTCTCTTCAAGATAATACTACAACACAGACAAGGGCAGAGATGGGGGACCTACTTGTCACATTGTATTTCCCAGTTTTGAGGGGTATCCCAGATATGGGTTTGTGGAGTGGAATCGGATTTGTTGTTGTTATTAAATTGGACTTGTAATAAAAGACACAGTTTAGTTTTTTAAGGATTTTGTTTATTTATTCAAGAAAGTGAGTGAGAGTGAGCACAAGCAGGGGGAGGGGCCAAGAGAGAGAGGGAGAAGTGGGGAGCCAGACAGGGTGCTCCATCCCAGGCCCCCGAGATCATGACCTGAGCCAAAGTTAGATGCTCAACCAACTGAGCCACTCAGGTGCCCCAAGACACAGTTTAAATAAACAGTCCAATGATTTGTGATTTGTCCCAAACGTAATCCCATGTATAACTGCCATTCAGATAAAGCTTGTGGAACTTCTCTGTCACTACGTAAGTAGCCGTGTGCCTCTTTCCAGTCAGTTCTTCTCACTCCCAGAGGCAATCCCTGCTCTGATTGCTACCACCCTAACTTAGTTCTAGAAGGTTCTATCAATGAGATCATAGTTTATATTCTTTGGAGTTTGGCTTCTATCCTTCCACTCAGTGTTTGTGAAATTCATCCATATAGTTGTACGCATCAGTGGTTTGTTCCTTTCTATTGCAGAATAATCCATTGTATGAACATGGAACCATTCATTTACTAATTTTCCTCCTTATCTGTTCTGATTGTCATGAAGTAATATCTTATCTTTTTAATTTACATTTTTCTTATGGTTAATGATACTTGGTCTTTTTTATGATTTTAAGTTTAATCAATCTAAATGTTTTTAACATTTTTACTGACATAAAACTTACATCCCATAAAGTTCACCCATCTAAAGTGTGTAATTCAAAGGCACTTGGGTGGCTCAGTTAGTTTAACAACTGATTTTTTGTTTTGGCTTAGGTCATGATCTCACAGTTATGGGATTGAGTCCCTGTTGGGTTCCATGCTCAACGTGGAGTCTGATTCAGACTTTTTTTCTCCCTCCCCTCTGACCCTTCCTGCCTACACTCTCTGTCTTTCTCAAATAAATAAATAAAATCTTAAAAAAGATACAGTGTGTAATTCAGTGGTTTTCAATATATGTAAGAGTTGTGCAACATCACCAAAATCAAATTTTAGACCATTTTCATCACCTCAAAAGAATCTTTCTGCCTATAAGAAGTCAGTCCCTATTCTCAGTCTATATATTTTAAAATGTATTTCATAATTATATATTCTTCATCAGAGTCCTAATAATTAGCTCTTTTGGCTTTACGTCTGTCCACATTAAGTGTGAAGGGGGCACATTTCCTCCTAGTTTCATATTCTGAAATTCGTCTGTAGAGCATCTTGTGACAATCTTCAGGTGGAGTACTCTCAAACTTAAATGTGCATTCAGATCCCCTAAAGATCTTTTAAGAATGCAGATTCTTATTAGGGAGATCTGAAGTAGGGCTGAGCTTCTGCAAGTCAAACACATTCTCACAGAGGCCGGTGCTGTAGGTTCATGGGGCCACTTTGAGCTACATGTAAGAGATTTTGGTTAGCATGTCTTGAAAGAAGAACCGTTGTGAGAGAGACAGTTTGTGTTGTAACATTTTTATCTGGTGATTTACATGCAGATCGCACTTTTATTCTCGGAGTGGTTGGACCTATTTTCAGTTTTTAAATAGTTTATCACATCTTTTTTTTTTATGTAAAAAGGGAATGGACTTTAAGAATTTTAAAGGTGAGGGGCGCCTGGGTGGCTTAGTCGTTAAGCATCTGCCTTCCGCTCAGGCCATGATCCCAGGTCCTGGGATTGAGCCCCACATGGGCTCCCTGCTCAGCGGGGAGTCTGCTTCTCCCTCTCCCACTCTCCCTGCTTGTGTTCCCTCTCTCGCTGTGTCTCTCTCTATCAAATAAATTTAAAAAAATCTTTGGGGGGAAAAAAAGAATTTTAAAGGTGGGATTAAGAAGAAGGCCCTAGAAATCCCACAGCATGTCATTAGTTTGTTGATAGGCCACAAAGGATCCTGCTGAAGAATCAATGAGAAACAACTGTGTGGGGACAGTCCTTTAGGGTGCCCATGGGGCCTGCTAACCAAGAGAAGGATTTCTTCAAAGGCCTTTCGGGGCCTTTCCTCAATTTCTGGAACTACTCCTCCACTCTTTCTCAGAGCTTTTTGAGGACCTATGATGAATAGGAAATCGTACTCAGGTGTGGACCAGTTGACATGTTAAGAGACGTTGGCCTGGGCTTCTGAAACAGCCATATATGTCTTGCCTCAATCCATCAGTGGATTATTGGTTGAATGGTTGAACAAAAGGACAATACTACCATCGTAATTGCATTGGAAGCACCAAATTTGGCTATTTTGTCTCATAAAGTAATAACCCAGAAGTTGATCACAGAGCCCTCTCTGCAAATATGATAGTTGCAACCGAATCAGTGCTTGGTCATAGTTATGTATTGGTATTTGTAGTTTAAATGCAAATATCTCCTAAAGTTGGCTATAAGGCATATGTCATAGAGCAAATTGAAGTTTTCTAGTGATGTTCATCATATATTGGAGGTATGTTTGTATAGATAAAACACTTGTTACTTGGGTTGAAGGATATTGGTTTTCTACCAAAAAATTTGGAAATGGCAGATAGCTCGTGCTACTCTTGGTCTTGCCAGCCATCTATACCTAACATAAGATGCAAGAGAGAGTCTGCAGCTTGATTTTTTTGTTGTTGTTGTTCTGCATTCTTTCAACCAGCTGCAGCTCTGCCTCTGTTCTGGGGATTGTTCCAGCACATTCTATGGATCCCTGGTTCCAGGCCTAGTGATGTCTAGACACTCCAGAATCTCACTTCCTTGGAATGGTTTTCTACCATGTCGAATTCTTTTTTTTCTTTTTTAATATTTTATTTATTTATTTGACAGAGAGAGAGAGATCACAAGTAGGCAGAGAGTCAGGCAGAGAGAGAGGGGGGAAGCAGGCTTCCCGCCGAGCAGAGAGCCCGATGCAGGGCTCGATCCCAGGACCCTGGGATCATGACCTGAGCCTAAGGCAGCGGCTTAATCCACTGTGCCACCCAAGCACCCCACCATGTCCAATTCTTATTAGATTTTTAAATTGTCTTAATGTATTAAATTTTACCAGTAGGGGCCACTGCCTTACACTGTCTGAAGTCTTGACTGAAAAGCCCTTAATTTGAAGTTAGAGGTTATGTAAATGAAAGCCCACCACTATAGAAATTTGTATGAAGGGTTTATTTAAAGGATAGTTTAGAATTCTGTCAGTCTACCAAGGATATCACCAAAGATGCTACCGTTTTATGAGGGCTCAATACACTCTGACTTTCTGAAAAACACTCGTAATTTTTTTCCAGTAGTGATGGGCAGCAGATTACGATATATTTAGTAATGATAATAGATGCAGTCAGTGTTTTTGTGTAGACACAAAAACTCTCTGTTTCTACTCAAGTCTAGCCAACTACTGTGTGTCAGCTTGGAAACCTCACTTAGGTGCCCTACATTGTTGTTCTGTTCATTCAGAGAGTATAATTCTGGCTATAGCAATTTAACTATGACTCTGTGTTCTTAGAACTGAGTAACTTCCTCAGACTGAACATATTAAATTAGTTTCAATTTCCTGCCAAAATTTATAGACAGGTTGTAAATGAAAAAGCTGCCTCTGCTCTTCATTATCACTATGTATTATAGTTTTTTAAATAAAAATGTTATTTACTTACACCTACTGTCAGCTATTAAACTACAGAGGCATCCATCAACAGTTCTGTTGGCACTGTAAAGAAAAAAGTCATGTAACAGCACACCTGGCTTTAGTGTTCTAGCACAGAGTTAGTGTTGCAAGGTGACTTTGATATGTCAGAAAAGCTAATTATGTCCCATCAAAGGACTGAAGAAATTGCCTTTTTTAATGAAAAGTATTTTATAGGAGGTGACAGTGATCTTAGGCAAAGCAGTAAAACTAGGTGTATAATTATATAAATTCTTTAAATTCTTATTAGACTTAGCTAATTGACATGTTGCTGTCCAATAATGTAGAAAAAAATGGTTAAACATAAAAAAACAGAACAGTGATTTTGGATTGTACCTCTACAGTAATTTAAAATTGAGTCTCTCTCCACTTTTTCTAAATATAGTTTTCTTTCCTTTCTGACACTTATTTATAGTTATGCATGTTTTTACTTGAAATGAGAGTATAGCAGGTTTTTATAAGAATAAACTATTAGTCAACAAAATAACAAGGCTACCTATGGAATGGGAGAAAATATTAGCAAACCATATATCTCATAAGGGCTTGATATCCAAAATATATAAGGGACATCTCAATAGCAGAAAAAAAACTGATTAAAAATTGTCAAAGGGCCTGAATAGATGCTTTTTCAAGGAACATATACATATGCCCAACAGGATATGAAAGGATGCTCAGGGTGCCTGGTTGGGTCAGTCAGTAGAGCCTGAGACGCTTGATCTTGTGGTTGTGGGTTTGAGCCGTATGTTGGGTGTAGAGCTTACTTTAAAAAAAATAAAATCGTAAAAAAAAAACAACACATCACTAATCATCAGGGAGATGCAAATTAAAAGCACAATGAAATATCACCTCATATCTGTTAGAATGGATATCTATCATCAAAAAGACAAGAGACAGTAAGTGTTGGCAAAGATGTAGAGAAAAAAGAACCCTTGTACACAGATGGTGAGACTGTAAATTAGTCCAGCCACTTTGGAAAACAGTATAGAAGTTCCTCAAAGAATTAGAAATAGAACTATCATACAATCCAGTGATCCTACTTCTGAGTAAATAGCCACAGGAAATGAAATCAGTATCTTGAAGAGATATCTGTACTCCCAATTTCTTTGCTGCATTATTCACAGTAGACAAGATAGAGCACCAACCTAAGTGTTCATTGACAGATGAATGGGTAAAGAAAACGTGTGTATGCATGTATATGTGTGTCTATCTCTCTCTTTATCTATATCTATATATATATAGATAGATGAATGTATAGATATGTTTGTATGTGTTATACACAATGGAATATTGTTCATCCATTAAAACAGATGGAAATCCTGCCATTAACAACAACATGGATGAACCTGGAGAATATTGTGCTAAATAGGCCAGATACATGGGACGCCTGGGTGACTCAGTGGGTTAAGCCTCTGCCTTCGGCTCAGTCATGGTCCCAGGGTCCTGGAATCGAGCCCCACATCAGGCTCTCTGCTCAGTGGGGAGCCTGCTTCCCCTCCTCAATCTGCCTGCCTCTCTGCCTACTTGTGGTCTCTCTATCAAATAAATGAATAAAATCTTAAAATAGATCAGGGATGCCTGGGTGGCTCAGTGGGTTAAGTCGCTGCCTTCAGCTCGGGTCGTGATCACAGGGTCCTGGGATCGAGTCCCGCATCGGCTCTCTGCTCAGCAGAGAGCCTGCTTCTCTCCTCTCTCTCTGTCTGCCTCTCTGCCTACTTGTGTGATCTCTGTCAAATAATTAAAAAAAAAAATAGATCAGACACAGAAATACTGCATGACCTTATATGTGGAATCTAAAGGAGTTGAACTCATAGAAACAAGGAGTAGAATGGCTGTTGCTAAGGGCTAAAGGGTGAGGGAAATGGGGAGATGTTGGTAAAGTATACAAAGTTTCAGTTATAAGATGAATAAGCTTTGGGGATCTAATGTATGTGATGGTGAATACGTAAATACTATATGGTACACTGAAAATTTGCTGAGAGTAGAACTTACATATTCTCACCTTCATTTCCCCTCAAAAAGATAACTGTGTGGTGAGATTATGGATGTGCTAAGTAGCTTGGGTGTATAGATATATCAAATCGTCACATTGTATACCTTAAACATAGATAATTTTTGTCAATTATATATGAATAAAGCTAGAATAAAAAGAATAAACTATTGGTAGCATATATATGCTCCTTAAATTTTTTTTTTTTTTTCTGGTGCCTAGGTGGCTCAATTGGTTAAGTGTCTGTCTTTGACTCAGGTCATGATCCCAGAGTCCTAGGATTGAGTCCCCATAGACTCTCTGCTCAATGGGGAGCCTGCTTCTCCCTCTCCCTCTGCCTGCTGCTCCCCTTGCTTGTACTCCCCCACTCATCAATTAAATTTAAAAAATCTTAAAAAAAAAAGAGCAATTTTCTAGCTAAAGGTAATAAATTGCCCAAATATCTTTTCACTTTTTTTTAAAGATTTTATTTATTTATTTGACAGAGAGAGATCACAAATAGGCAGAGAGAGAGGGGGAAGCAGGCTCCCCACTGAGTGAAGCACGATGATCCCAGGACCCTGAGATCATGACCTGAGTTAAAGGCAGAGGCTTAACCCACTGAGCTACCCAGGTGCCCCCTATCTTTTCACTTTTGATACGTATATGACATAGGTATGTGTGTTTCTTATATACACACACATATGAATTTAATTTTTATTTCTTTAGAACCATATCAGAGGTGAATGTGAAGTGAGTCCTGCTGTTTTGTATATAAGGATTAAGTGCAGAACTTTTCATTGTTAGCTTTGACAGAATGTATGTGATTATTAGTGATGTCTTTTTTTAGAAAATTGTAAATTATAGGAAAGCTGCGCAGGAGGGAAGAAATGAAGCATACAGTAGTTATTTAGGTTTACAAGATTGACAATGATTTTTTTTTTTTTTCTTTACAGAAGGTTCAGTACTTAAAGCAGAAAGCTATAATTGTTGGTTGCTTTAGATGCCCTTAGCTATTTGGGATGTGGAAAGATGTGTGCTATAAATGTTTTACTCCTGTAATTGCCATGACTTCAGAATGGTTCAATTATAGCTGTTTTGAGGGAAAGGTGCATGAAGAAGTGATTTCTGGTGGCATTATATGATGATGACCATTCAGTTTTTAAAAACTGTAAATGTGAAGGAAATGAACCCCCTTTTGTTACTGGACCCTGGTGTGATTCCTGAAGCTCCCCATTTCTGCATGTCAGGAGAGTAGTCCAAGCAGGGACAGTGCCCAGGCAGCCAGCAAAGAGTACTTTGTTTCTGTGCTTGGGTTGGGAAAACTTTTTGAGGAATACTTAGGCTATTTGGAGTTTTGATTCTGAAATTGTAAAATGAGACTTGAAAAGGTATTGGCTAAACCAGATCTTGGAGCTCCTATGTGTGAGCACAGGGAATCAGGGGATGGTATTTGCTCATCCCAACTCATGTTTTGTGACAAAGACCATATCACTGGTCTTTGACTATCTCATAATGCCAGGGTCACCTCAAAGGACGCTCAGATTCTATGACAATGGGACACTCGTGGAGAAAACCAATGCAAAAGTGAATAATTGATAGGAATCTAGGCCAGAGCATCATCTTGAGAATCCAATGTCTTAAGGGGTTGTGAAGATAGTGCAACATTCTAAAATAACTCTTGATGGTTCCCATTACATGTCCTTTGTAAAGCTGTTATAGATGATCTCTTATCAGTATTAGAAGACCAGGGAATTAAATATTTAGTCAGAGGTGATTTGGCTTGTATACTTGAGCCAGATCAATTTTTGTGCTTAAAGCCCATAGCTTGATTTTGAAATTAGGTTTGCAGATCCTGGGTATCTTGGGCTTACTGGTTTTGCCAGGCCTGGATTGACTGGCCACCAAAAGCCAGGTGCCAGATGCCACTCAGATTTAAGTGGCGATCTGATAGATCAGATATAAATGATCTAACTGATGATTAGAATTTCAGTGGGGAAGAAAGGCAAGGTTCTTTCCACTTTGTTTTATTAAGTGTGAAATAGCTAAGCATCCTTTCATATTGATCAGACATAATGTGACTGTTCTAAAGAACTTATTTCTTTGATGTACCTGGATTATGCTTTTCAAAAGGAATAGATGAGATCCATGATCTTCTTTTCTAGACTGCCAACTTCTGATATGTAGAGATGGCTCTATGTAATGACCACCCCCTTCTGTGAAGGATTCTTCTCACTCTTTTCAAAGGAGGTCCTCAAAGCCCAAGAAGAGAAAGGGTTTGCTGTTGATGCTCTTTGAGAAAGCTTAGAAGGATTGCTTGTGCCTTGATGTCCTTTAGCATGTTGGAGTCAGCTGTTTTCCATCTCCATCTTTGGTCAGTTGCCTGCAAGTCCCATGTAGATGGCAGTGTGGAACACAGCAGTGTGTAAAAGCCTCGTGATCTCCCAGAAAGGGATAGCTGATGTGGGACTGTAACAGATGATTTTCCCATGGACAGGATATCTGGTCTAACTACTTAAAAAAATTGCATAATCATATAGGGAGCCCTCACTAACTAATGCAATAATTATTTAGGAGTAGAGCCAACATCCTGCAATTATATTAGAACAAACATGCTGCAGTGTTTCTGTTTATGTATGTCCCTTGGCATCTTGAATTAGCATTTTATCATATTTCATTAAGAAAAAAAAAGCCATAGAAGACTTGGAAGCAAGATCATTGGAATTACCTGTTGTATAAGGTTAGGAAATTTCTGTGAAACTTCTTCCATCTTGACAAAATAATTTCACAACAGTGAAAACAGTTCATGTTTACCTCATTGTTAAGTGGAGGCAAGTATTTTCTTGAGGTCTGTGCTTTATGAAAGCATGACTATTTTAGATGTGATCTTTAGCTACTTAATTTTTTCTTTTCCTAAGATGTAAAAAGCCATTTTTGTAAGTGCAGTTTAATAATAATTATTATTATTATTTTGGCTAGATATGGAGTGGATTAACAAAACTCAGTATCTACAAGTGGGTAAACCTTAACTGGTGGCTACTTCTTCATCGGGATTTTGATCCTTTTCTTTTCTTTTTTTATGTATAAATATACAATGACAATACATTAACCTAATATTTGAAATCTTAAAAATTTGAAAACAACTAGGAAGCTTTAAGTTTTTTCCTTGCTTTTAGTCATGAATAACTCAACATTGTCATTTTCAGCAACTGGGGAGATTGATTGTTTTAAGTTATATATCTCAATCTGAAAAGAACTCTGGGGCTCCAATGGTGACATGCTGATGTTAATTGTGAATGGGCTTATTTCAAAGGCAAATTCCTGGTGGATTCCACGTTAGGTTATAGAAAGAAGATCTGAGGCTCTATACATATGTTTATACTGGAGTCTTGTCTTGGACTGGAGTCTTTGTCTTTCAGACAAAGAGTTTGCAATCAGGAGTCAAGAGTCCTGCTGTAAATGAGTGAGCAGTCATCAGTTACTGTCTAGGTATCTGTCTTCCTCTTCCTGAGTGATGAAGGGGAGCTTTTGCAGTGGCCCCAAATTTTGGGTGTTCTGGGAGAGGCAAAGCTAGACCCAGGTACAATTAATTGGTGTTATGCTATGGTCATCATTCATCAGAGGATCTGGTAGATAACTGACAGCCTTGACCAAAGCATCTCTGAAACACATTCTGGGGTCAGGCAGCAAAAACACCTTCTTAGATGTACTTACATATGTATGCATGCTTCCTTTTTCACTTGAGCAAGGAATAGAGAGCAAAGATGAAGCTTCCCTAACGCCTGAAACTGCAAACTAACATACACTGTCTTTGGAATCCAATCTGTGGTTGATTTTAATTTCAAAACTTTGCATATTCAGGAAAATCAATTTTGTAAATTCTCCATCTTTAAAAATCTCTATCATCCTCTGTTTCCTAGAATTAGGGATCCCATGGAGGGGGGCATCTGTTACCCACCAATACTTTAGTCCCAATGTACACACGGTTATTATCATTAAATTTAGTGCTAAATTGCCCTAAATATTTTTCTAGATTGCATCTTCCATGAGGACAAGAATCAGATAATCCTTTTATAGTCCTTCTAAAATTTAGCCTAATATTGGGTAATCTAGAAATGTCAATAGACCACTTTACCACTGGGTTGATTTATTTTCTGGCAAGTGCCTGATCATATAGAGGTTTTATCTCTTGATTATCTCTTTTACTAACCTCTTCCTTCATCCCTCAGGAAGGATGGCTTAATATATTGGTAATTAGACAACTTGACGAGACATCAACACTGAAAGCTACACTTTGATTCTTTGGGCTCCAGACTAGGAGTCCCACTCCAGGACCTTTTCTATGTTTTGATCTTGGTTTAGGACATTGCTACTAGAATTGTGGTTTGTGGAAGGCATGTCAACACCTATTAGCTGACCTTCTGCCCAGTCACTGGCTTAGAAGACTTTTGAGGGAATCAGGTGATTGTGAATATCTGGAGATTCAAAATTGCGACAACAGAACCTCAGTGAGTGAAACTTTAGTATCTTAAAATACCATTCAGTATGAGTTTGGGAGTCCTGGTGGATTTGGGGGCATTATGCCAACCCCATTCTTTGTATGCCTGTACTGGGAACAGTAGACTAGACTTTTCTATGAACAGAAATAGCTTCCATTGCTCTTTGAAAGTCACCTAATAGTCCACATCTAGGTCTTCCTTAATGTTTTCCAGTCTGTTTGGGATACCACATAAATAAGAATTTATATGTGTTCTCAGTATCTCTGGAAATGAGAGTCAAAATAAGTGTCCAAATGGTTTGTTGTCATCATTAACTATTTGTTATGTTGGCATTGTGAAGTAGTGGGGAGTCTGTGCTTTGGCACCAATTGGAAACTGGGCTTAAATCCTGGATTTACCACTTATTGGAACTATGTAGCCTCAAACTAGTTACTTAGTGTCTTTGAACCTCTGTATCCTCAACTGTAAAATAAGACTGAAAGACCAGGTGTTTATAATCGCTTCACCTTCACTAAAGTTAAAGACTTTACCGAGGAAGGATTTGAGAAATCCATACAGCTCACACACAATATAGATGCAAGAAATCATAGAAATGGTCACCATCATCACCATATCCTTCTCCAGTGGAAACTATGTTGATTGTTTAACTTTTCAAAATACTGTTGAGACCCAAGTTATTCATTGTTTCATTTTGATTAGGGATGTGTTTTCTCTAGTCAAATGCATGAGCCACACTTGTTGGAATAAATACAAGGTATCAAAGTCTTCCATCCTTTCTAGGGCTAAAAGTGAGGTTGTTCAGTCTTTCGTAGTAGCAGAGAAAAGGCATCCAAGAGCCCATTAAACCCTAGAGGACCACTACAAGTGAAATCATTGCTAATAGACAAGAGCTGATGAGGTAAAAAATATGATTTTTCATATTTTCATGATTATATAGATTATGTCTGTAAATCTGAAATGCAACTGTTGAAATAAGTTAAACAGGCCTACCTTACTAAGGATAAATGAAGGGAACAATCTGTAATTTGAATATTTTATAAATAGAATTGTGGTTTTGTAATCAACACATTGTTTTTGTAGGTTTTTTTTTTACATCTTCTTTGTTGCTTTCCCTCAAAGAAATAATGAAACTGTAAATAGAATGGAAAATTTCCTTCTGGTAATACCAAAATATTATCAACATAAACAATTGCATTGTTAAGTGTGTATGTAAATTTTTCTTCTGAGAGCGGATATTTATTGAACACCATTTATTCTAGCCAGGTACATGTTTTGTTTCATCTTTATGAAAGTCCTGTGAGATAAACTGTTACTCATATTTTAGAGATAAGCAGATAGTCTCTGCGTTTAGTAAACTGAGGCTTCATTCAAGGTCTGTGCTTGTGGGGCACCGGGGTGGCTCAGTGGGTTAAGCATCTGCCTTGAGCTCAGGTCATGATCTCAGGGCCCTAGTGGTGCTCTGGTGCCCCCCACTCAGCAGGGAGTCTGCCTTTCCCTCTCCCTCTGCCCCTCCCTCTATTCCTCTATTCCTCTCCCTCCTTATACTTTCTCTTTCTCTCTCGAAAATAAATAAATAAATAAAATCTAAAAACAAAGAAAAAAAGATCTGTGCTTGTTCCACTTAGAGATTGACTATTAAGGGGTACCTGGGTGGCACAGTTAGGCGTCCGAATTTTGGTTTTGGCTTAGGTCATGATCTCAGGGTCTTGGGCTCGAGCCTTGCCTGGGGCTCCCTGCTCAGGTCAGTGTGGAGTCTACTTAAGATTTTCTCTCTCTCTTCCTTGGCCCCCCACCACTGGCTCACTTGTGCTCTCTCTCACTCTCTCTCTCTCAAAAAAATTAATAAATCTTAAAAAAAAAAGACTGTGGAGATATTGGGGACAGTTTATTGAACCTGATTATTAATGGTGGAGAACATAGTATAATGTGATTCAGGTGTATAGTAGGTGGCATATGTGTCTGATTTTCCAAAGTTAAATTGTGAAAACCTTAAAGAATCAGGGACTCTAGTTTTATATCCAGAATAGAACCTGGCATGCTTTGTAGTTGCTCAAGAGATGTTTGTGGACTGAATGCTGAGGGAGGGAGACACTGCTCCTTTGGACTGAGTGATGCCTATAGAAACAGCTTCTCAGCACGACAGTCATCAGCAGAATGGTTTCTTTTCTCCCATGTTTCATTTTCTCTGTGTTATTAATATGCACTTAGACATCTGCAAAGAACAGTTGAATTTGCAAACTCGGTTGCCTATAGTTCCCTTCTGTCCACAGTGTCAAGGCTTAATAAACTCATCAAATTATTGGAAAGTCTTCAGTTTTGTTTACAAAACCTTACAGAGCATTTACCAACCTGAACCGACTATCAAAGTTAGGGCTCAGTCATCTAATGGGCCTTGCCTGTGTGCCCTGGTAACACCTTCACACAGGAATATGGGAAGTTGAGTCTTCCCATATGCTTTTCTGTAATCCAAAGTCAGAAATTAGCTGTGTATTCTCAACTGTTTTTCTGAGCTCCCATCCTAGATCATGCCAGTAACCTAAACATTTGACCCTCATTACGAGACACCAGGAGAGCTGTCACCATTGCTTTAGTACCAGTATCTCCAGTAAAAATGGGAAGGGGTCTCAGATCTCACTTGGTGGATTCCTGGATGTCGCCTGACAGGGCTTTGCATCTTAATGTTTTATGAATTTTTCTTCAGCCTGTGTATTTCTATCACACTTGACAGTTCTGAGTAATGGTCCTCAGGCTGAATACTAGTTTTTAACAAAGGAAAATACTTGATATTATTAAGCAGGGCCTGCTTGGATTTGCTTTGGGGATGCAGGACACAGAAATAAAAAAAAATATTTGAGATGGGAGTCTGGGCAACATGTGAAGTCATACAAACAAATATAATCAACAGTATCTCGTCAGTGCCAGGCAGGCCCCGTGGAAACTACTGGGTTCATTTGGGACTGGTTGGAACTGCTGAAGAATAAAAATGCTTTCTGTGGACTGAGTGATGTAGAGATGAGGACGCTTGGGGATTCTGGTCCTTGGAGGGGTTGTCAGACAGTTGGTCTGTTTTATATCAGGGTGTCCTACAAAGGCTATTTTATTTTATTTATTTATTTATTTATTTATTTATTTATTTATTTATTTTTGTTTGTTTAGTTGGGGCTCTAGCCTAATGACTGTGACTGCCTAACAGTCACTACTCATGTCTGGCAGGCAGTTGAAGCATTTTCAAAGGGCTGCAGAGTATGTTAACATCACACAGAGCATTTTATGTAGCAAGCCCATTGAGGCATTTTGGCATTATTCTTAAAAAAAAAAAAAAATCAGTTTTCATTTCCATCCATTCAAAAATAGGTAAACTGGATCTCCTTTAGTTCTTTTGTTTTTTGGTTTAGGGAAAGTTATCTGTTCAATTGAGATGAATAGTAATTGGATTATATTACTGTAATTCATTTATTAACCCAGCATTAGAATCCACAGCAGTGTGTTTCCATCTTAGAACCCACAAATTACCAATTAAACACAACCTTCTGTTCTGAAACAATGTGATTATTTTTATTTAAGCCTATTTTGGAAGCTGAGTCACTCTCTGCCTGCATATATCTTTGTTTAAAACGCATTAGTGGAATATTACTGAAGCTGAGGCTGAAGCTGAAGCCATTATTTGTTTCTTTGTGATGTAGAGGAGGAAATGCTAATACTTTTCATCCAGACAAAGCCTGACCACATTTGGGGTGTCCCTTCTGCGTGTTGGCTAGTTATAGCAAGTTCTAAAAGCAAAATAATCAAGAAATGACACTGCTTAAAAAATAAAATGAATTTATTTAAAAATGTTGGTAAACTCTTTAAATGAAAAGAAGGCAGAATTATAGATGAGAAGGCTGGCTTCTTTGATTTCACAACATTGATTGAACACTGTTCTTTACTTGGCTCCATTTCCTTCCCTTTGGGACATTTCAGCAAATTTAAAATCACATCCCTGCCTTCAAGCAGAAGACAGCGTGACTGCAGACCTAACAAGAACACACATGAAAAGCTGAATAGCAATTTAGGGCAATTGTGGAAGAGTCACAAGACAAAATAGTCTATGTTTCATTTCTAAAAGCTGGCACAGGATTTGGGTGTCCTGAGTTATGATAAAGACCTCACTGTGGACTTGAATATCCAGGTAAGTCTTCAGAGAGATGGTGAAATCTAAGCTGATCTCAAGGAATAAGTGGGAGCAGATGCCCCAACATGCCAGCTGGGAGGGACGGTCTGAGAAGGGGCTGGAAGGTACATGCCGTGGTCACTAGAGAGTCAAGAAGGAGGGGAATACTGAGGAGGCTGGATTCAAAATGAGCAATGATTTTGCAGGGAGGAGAGACTTTTGGAAGGGTTGAAAGACCCGTGCTTTTCTGGACATCTCTCTGGAAATAGCCTCTGAACACTGGTGGATGTGTAATTAGAGATGAGAGGTGGGATTGGGTGGCAATGCCTAGTTTGAAGCACAGTGGATCAAGGGGTCTTTAGGAAGAGAAGATGGGGGCAGACAGCGCACTGAGAATATTGTGTCTTCCAACCACAGGAAAAGATAAGGCTTTGAAGTTTGTACCAAGGGGACATGAACGTGTTCGAAGGAGTGGAGGGGCCAAGGTGATGGGAGTCTGAGCAAAGTCCTCTGTTCAGGACAATAGAAACCTTTTGAGAATGCAGTAAAAGAGTAAAAAACAAATAATTTAGTTGGCATAGGAAAGAACAGCTAGATGTTTTGTGAAACATTATGGCTAGGAGTATCTATAAGCTCAAGAATTAAAGATGATACTTTTAATAATAGTGGGTTCTATCTCAGAGAAGCAAAAGCGGAAGGGGACTATAGGTGCGATGAAAGTGCGAGAGAAGTGAAAGTGTTGTCACCGAACTCCCCTGACAGTCCCTGCTTCACGAATGAGATGATGTTCCGATTGTTAGAGTAAGCCCAGGCAGCCCTGCTTCACTTCATTTCGCCTCCCAGCTATTCCAGATTTGTGTTCCAGACCCTTCAGTTCTTCAGGACCATTCCAGGCCAGAGCTGAACCCACAAATCAGTTGTTCCACATCCCTTACCCCTATAAATGTTTGATGCCTTCTACAGATGCTCTCTCTTCCTGCTTTCCCGTTTTGATTCTTACATTATTTTTTTAAGATTTTATTTATTTGTTGGAGGGAGAGAGAGAGAGAGAGACAGAAAGAGAGAGAGAGAGAGCACAAGCAGGGGGAGTGGTAGGCAGAGGGAGAAATAGGCTCTCCCTGAACAAAGAGCCCATTTCGGTACTCGATCCTAGGACCCTGGGATCGTGACCTGAGCCAAAAGCAGATGCTTAACCGACTGAACCAGGTGCCCCTCTTCTTGCATAATTAAGAATCAAAGACACAGAGGGGCTTTATAGTGAAGGCAGTGTGACAGATCAGGCAGTTCTCAGCCTTTCTACCATAAATGAAAGGGATGCTGATGTCTGCTAACTTCTTAATGGTTTCAGTACCAGCTACATAATTTGCAGGGCCTAGTGCAAAATGAAAATGCCAGCCCATTGTTTGAAACCTTTTAAGAAAATGAGAAATTCAAGATGATGGCAACAGAGCATTAAACTGAGCGAAGCGTGTGCTTCTGTGACCGAGTAGGTCACACACCTGTGAGGCCGGCTTGGTCTGTGGGTCTGTCCAAGGCCACCAAAGGAGTAGTGACCATCCTGTCATTTTAAGAAAAGACATGATGCAAAGTAGGATTAAGGATATTGGAACAGGGGCGCGCCTGGGTGGCTCAGTGGGTTAAGGCCTCTGCCTTCAGCTCAGGTCATGATCTCAGGGTCCTAGGATCGAGCCCCACATCGGGCTCTCTGCTCAGCAGGGAGCCTGCTCCCCCCCCATCTACTTGTCATCTCTGTCAAATGAATAAATAAAATCTTTTAAAAAAATAAATAAAAAATAAAACCATCTGAATTATGTGATGTCTTTCTTTTTTACCTACAGAAAAAGGCATACAGTATTTTTGTTTTTGTTTTTGTTTCAGAGGTTCAATTTTCCTTTGGAATGTATTCTCTGGGGCTATCTGTCTTGTTGGGGTACAATGCAGGATTTACCGTTGCCTTTGCCTTTCCCCCCGGTCTGATGGGTAGCTCTCACCACACTTCCGATCCGCGTGGCTCCCAGCCAACAGTCCCACTCAGCGGCCTGAGTGCATGTGGGAAGTGATGCTTTGGTTCAGGATTGCGTGCAAAGCAGGCGTTTCACTAGTATTTATTGAATAAATAATAAAGCTTTATTTTATTTGATTTTTTTTATTAACATCTTTTCAGCAGAAAAGAATGGAGGATGGAACTGCATGGTGGTACTGAGAACTCTTCTGCTTTTGCTAATAGTAGGAGAAATTAATTTTCAGTTACCAGTCAAGTTTCATTTGCCCCCACATCCAGCGGTAGGGATATCTCAGTTGATGAACTATTAGCTTGGCCAGAGTGTGTGTCCATTAGACACATATTCCATTCATTGCATAATTATTTAGAGAAACGCATGTTAATGAGTTTTCCACGTTCAAGGTGCTATCACTGATTTCCCCCCATTGTTACTGTCTTTGACCATTTTTTTTAATAAGTTAATTAGCTGAAGAGAAGCCAGAAAACATTCTCCATCAGTCGTGTCACAAAGTAACAACTGAGATAGATCCACACGTGGCAGAAGAATGCCTGCTAGCTACAGTGAGACAGGGACATCCCTGCTCGTCCTGCTTCCTCTCCCTCCCTCCCACCTCCCTTCATTTTTACCAAGTGATAACACGCTTATTCCACTGCAGACCACAGCATCTGGGCTGTCTGGAGGGTTAGAATGTTGGATGTGGAGGTTGTTTTGGCTCTAAAACAACTGTGACATTGATCCCTTTCAGCGGGCACAAGATATTATCTGTTGCCACCCTCCACTGCCTCCGCTCAGATAGGCTGGGATCCTGTATCTAATTACCTGTGCAGCTAATTACCTCTGCCATGTTAAGCAGGGGCGGTAATCTCATTTCTCTTTCAAGTCCATTTTATGACATCAAACTGTATTATATTCCCCTTTTAGTGGCTGCTGACAAAATCGCCACAGCACCACCCAGGACCCGACAAGGAATCAGACTGCCCATGACATGGCTGGACCTTGCATGTCTTCTGTTGATGCTTTTTTTTGTTTTTGTTTTTGTTTTTACAGTGTGCTATTAAATACCTCAGTCTGAGTCATCTCCCCTTAGCTCCATTTGTTTGATTAGCATTACGATCCTGCAACAAGACACTATATCAGTAGTAATCGATCTGATTAGCATGGAGATGATATGAACACAGATTGTATTGATGTTTAATAGTGCAGGCATCCAGGTGCTGTAAACATTATAGATGTTTTCGTATGCTGTGTGCAGGTCTCTGTAATGAAGACAGCGACCACAGCAGATTTTAGAGCTCGATGATTTATTTTCTGCCAAGTGCCACCGCGGGTCTCGCATAGTATATGGCACTCCCGTACTAGGTCCGCACAAGACGTTTTAATCAGTGTTCAAAATAACGCAGATATTTTCACTGGACAGATTCTAATCTTGCTTTATTAAGAGATGCTTGCCACACTGCAGTAAAAAGCTTACTGCAGTCTCATTGGAAACCAGCCACATTCTTCGAACCATATCCTCAGGTTACTTTATTATTATAATGCATCCCATTTTTTAAAAAGACCTGCCAGAGTTTTGTGTAACAAAACTGTTTTGTATTCACACCACGTAGTCGAGCTTAAAATTTAGCTATCGTATCTGTTTTCACTTTGATTAAATTTTTTGCTAAAGATCACTTATTGATCTGGGTTCTGCGGGTGAAGGGAGAATCAGCTGACCACCATTTGGGACCTGGCTCTTGGCAGCATGTGATGAACAGAAGGGAGTCTCTGCCAAGGAATATTTTGTATAAATTGATGAACCTTTTGTTGGGATACAGTGGAGAGAGGACATTCCTAGAAAAAAGATCTTGCTCTGGTACTGGGCATTAATCCTGGCATCTACATATTTCTATAAACTCTTTTTATAAAGTAATAGAAAGTGGAGGTTAGGAGATTATTGGGGATTTTTTGTTGTTGGAGAAAAGAAAATATTTGGATTCTAGGGATTTTTCTCATTTCATATCTATATAGTCTTGTGGACTTCTGAATTTCCTATTTCGGTCATAAGGTATGTCAGTAGAAAAGTAGAAGGTGTGAGGAGAAGATCGTGACCATGTTCCTGAGACTTCTGTCAGCGTCTTGGTGTGTGGGTGCATACATGTGCACGCACATGCACATGCACATACATGAAACATACATGCGTATGCAATCCATACATTCCTGCACACATAGACATAAATCCACACAAATGTGTGAGTTTCTGTAGACTGCATTTATTTCTCTCTTGCCCTCATGGGTCTTTTGTCTGTCCTCCTCTCTTCTCCTGTCTCCCCATTATACATAGACACTTGGTACCAGAGCCAAACACATTACTAATTTCTAAATCGTTCTCCTTCATCCTTCTGGACCCCCGTACCCCATTATCCATACCTGGAGAGCTGCCATTTGCCTGCTGCTGTCCTTTGGACAGTTTTCCTGAATGTGTCTGCCTTCCAGCCATCCAGAGGGTCTTGCTCTGAGCACTCCCAGAGCCTCATACATGACTTCTAGGACAGCGCTCCTGACCCTGTGCTTATATGTCCATGCCATCTGCTCTGGAATTGAGGGATCCTTGAAGGCAACCATTAATAATCGCCCATATTGATATACATGACAACTAGCAGAGTGCTAAGCATTTATTTTTTATTCAACACACATGTTCGGAGTGCCCCTTGAAGCTTACTTTCTAGTGAGAAAGAGAAAAAGTTAAAGCATAATTAGGAAGCAGGTGGTGCTAAGTAGAGAGAGAATGAACTAGAAGGGGGCAGGGTGAGGTGGAAAACACTATCTTATATGGAGTAAGAGGAAGGTCTCACTGAGAAGGTGCAGTCGGGGAGCCAGGAGTGCCAAAGCCCTGAGATGGGGCACACGTACACTCTTTGAGCAGTAGCAGGAGAACATCTGTGGCCAGAGCTGATGGAGAGGAGGGAGAGTGGTGACAGGTGAGGTCCGATGCATGTGGTGGGAGGGGGAAGGCTGTTTACATCACTGTGGGGTTCACTAACACTCTGGCATTTACTTGGAGTGAAGTGGAGACTCCTTAGATTACATGAGAGGTTTTGAGCCGGGAAGTAAAATCATCTGATACATCATGGCAGCTGTGGGATTGCTCTGGCTGCTGTGCTGAGAACATGATGGGGGAGATGAGTTAGGGGGCCATGGGAGATGTCAGTGACTTGGGCCATGGTGACCTCAGAGGAGGTGAAGGGATGTAGTCAGATTCTTGGTGTATATTGAAGACAGCATCAGTAGGATTTAATCATGGATTAGATGGGAAATGACAAAAGAGGAGAAACAAAGGCAATTCTAAGAGTTTTCTCTGCAACTACAAGAAAGGGGTCTCCATTTATTGAGACAAGAGAGACCCATTAAAGGGATCTGGGCTGGGGGAAAGGAGAATCACTAAGTCCTTACTATACATGTGTAGTTGGAAATAACTATTATACATCTGGTCAAAAAGACAATTTGACAGATAGGGACACAAAGATTGAAACATAGAAGATCCATAGAAAAGAGTAAATCGGGGTGTTTCAGCATAGAACTGGTTCTTATTGTGTTACTGGTTGAACACACTTAGGGAGTGAGTGTAGATCTGACCTAGCACCTTCTGGGATCTAAATATCAGATCATGGGAACATGGAGGAATTGGCACAGAAGGAAAATTGAAAGAGAACACAGTGTCCTGGCAGCCAAGTGCAGGAAGGAGGAGGAGGAAAGGATCAACTGTGTAAGAGTAGTAAGAGGGTGTGGCTGAAAATGGCAAGTTGAAGGTCACAGGTCATATCTAGGATTACTGTTTCTGTGAAATGGTAGGGACAGAAGTGCAGGCAGATCGTAGAGCCAGGGTTTTCCCGGGGTGATGCTGTGCGGGTGGGTGGAGAAATGAGGATGGACCTGGAGGGGATTAGAAGGTAAAAGGAGGGATTCTTATTAGATGGCCCTAAGTAATTAAACAAATGATAATTATATTATTGGATTAGCACGTGAGCAAATGAATGCGCCCTAAAGATTCCAAAACTGTGTTGTCTGAAAGAAATAATATGTGAACCATCACTGTAGTTTTACGTTTTCTAGTAGCCACACTAAAATGTAAAAAGAAACTGGCCAAATTTAATAGCTTTTATTTAACTCAATATATACAAATATTATTTCTTTTTTTAAAAATTTCTCTAATCTTATACTTTTTTTAAAAAAAGATTTAATGTATTTATTTGCCAGAGAGAGTGAGAGCAAGCAAGAATGTAAGCATGGGGAGCAGCAGAGGGAGAGGGAGAAGCAGGCCCCCCGCTGAGCAAGGAGCCTGATGTGGGACTGGATCCCAGGACCCGGGGAACATGACCTGAGCCAAAGGCAGACAGGAGCTTAACCAACTGAGCCACCCAGGCACCCCCAAATCTTATTATTTCAAGATATAATTAGTATAATTGATTAAGGTAGTTTATGCTCTAATTCTTTAACTTCCATGTGTATTTGACATACATCGTACAGTGCTTCTCGGCTCAGAGAACCTCCTTACAGGTCCACCGTGGCCATGTGCCAGCAGAGCTACCCTACTGGGCGGGGCAGTTCCTTGATACTGTCCCTCTGAAATAAGGAAGCGCTATTGTGGAAAGTAAAGCACAATAACTTGCATTAAATCACATTGCTTATTCAAAGCATATGATTTGTGCCAATTATTGCAAGCTGGATAAGAAACTAAGATGCAGTAATTAGTTGGCTCTATTAATATTACACAAATAAAACTGCTTTTTCCCCATTTTTAAAATTTGCACTTTTTAATAAAACATTTTAAAATTGTGGTTAAATAGACAAAACCTGAAATTTACTATCTAATCATTTTAAGCAGACAGTTAATAGTAATAAGTACATTCCTGTCGTTAGGCAACCATCACCACAATCCAAACCGTTTTTGTGTTGCAAAAAAACAACAATAATAATCTTTTTGCCTCGCAAATCTGAAAAATTTGAACTGTATACCCATGTGAGGATAAATCCCTGTTCTCCCCTTTTCTGCAGTGCCTGTCAATTGCCATTCTACTTTCTATCTCTATAAATCTGACAACTCTAGGTAACTTCTAAAAGTGGAACCGTAACAGTATGTGTCTTTTTGTGACAATGGGATACCGTTTTAAATCCATCAGGATGGCTACTATCAAGAAAAAATAGAAAAGAAAGTACTGGTAAAGATGTGGGGACATTGGAGCTCTGGCGCACTGTTGTCGGGAATTTAAAATGGTGGAACCACAGTATGGTGCGTCCTCAAAAAAATAAATAAAATCACTGTATGATTCAGCAATTCCACTTTTGGGTATGTACTCAAAAGAATTAAGAGAAGGATTAACTCAAAAAAGTATTTGTACACCATGTTTCTATTAGCATTATCCACAGTAGGTAAAACATGGAAATAACTCCAGTGTCTGTTGGATAAATAGAGAAGCAGTATGTGATGTACACATACAACAGAATATCATTCAGCCTCGAGAAGGAGGGAAATTCTGACATCAGGTAAAACTATGGTAAGTAGAAAATGACTGTGTCCCTTTCAAAAACACTAAGACATTATCTCAAACTTTCTCTTTTAGTTTTTAAAAAAATAAGGTTAATTGCCATTTCAGCTATGTGGTTACAGTGAAATCTGAAATGGGTTTAATGTTATTTATAACATTTATAAAGTTTGGGTGATTTAAAGGGCATTAAGGGCTTTTTTTTTTTTTTGATAAATTATGCATGTTGGTACTCAAGATTAATGGTGTCCTTTGCAGAGAATGTGTGTATTCTACTTGGATCTTTTGAAATTGTAGTAATGGAAGAGCATTTTTGCAAGGTTGTATGTTATACAGACACTTTCTTTAAACAAATAGTTTGAGGTGAGGAAAAACAGAGAAAGGAGTGTAAACCTGGGTGGAAATAGTTGAAACTGATTTTTTATGAATACTCAGAAAGTTTAGTAAGAACCGTGTTACAGCCACAGGCATTTTTACTTTTATTTTTCCCTGCACTTTCTGCACATGGAAAAATGGAACATCCCTGCCTCGATTTTCTCCTTAAAAAGAGATGGACTAAATACTCCTTAGGATATGACAGATCTGAGATTTTCTGAAATGGAGCTTGTTACGGTAAATTGGAAATTTATAGTGAATGGTTAGCATCCGATGAAACTATGAAATAAAGAAATAAACATTGTAAAACACAGCTTGGAGCCTGCCCCTGGGTTGAGTTACTAGTGTCTTGGAGATGGACATTTAAAGTGGATTTCATGAAAACAAATCCTTGGATTTATTTTTTCAGATTTTTTAATATTAAGTATACTTATAGACTACATGAGTAAGATGTTAGAAATAGTATCTTTCAAACAACAATAAAAGAATGACTTTGGCTTATAGAGGATATATATATATATGTATATATATCCTCTCTCTCTCTCTCTCTCAGAGAGAGAGAGAAAACATTGTAAAAAATATTTGGAGAAACTAAATTTATTTAAAAAGAGAAAATAAGCTTTATCCATGTAAGGTCAAAACTGAAAAAAAATTGGACTAAAGTAATATATATTTTGAAAAGTAGAAGGTTAAGGAGAAAGATTTTTTAAAAATAAATAATTCAAGTGTGCATAGGGCAGTGTGAAAGAAAGGATGTTCAAATGTGCATTTCTTTTGGAAAAAAGGCGTGCTTTTAAAAATAGAAAAATACAAATCTAGACAATTAGGAAGTTCTGGGAGTGTTATAAATGTAGTTAATTTTCCTTTTTGAAGTTGTTTGTTTTTAGAATCATTTTTATAAGGCTAGTTTGGGACATTTTTTGCAATTTGAAACCAAAAGCTTTTTATGAAACTTTTAAGTTGCTTATCATATTCATATAACCATATATGTTTTCATAGTTTTGTATTACCTAGCCCTTTAAAACTCAATGTGAGTTAGACTTCACAAAAATACTGATGTTGTAGTTCAGCCGAAGTTAGTCTTTTTCATGCTATCATACATTTAAACGTTATATATGAATGAGGCTATTTAACTTTATATTTATTTATGCTAAATTCATACCATAATGTGGTATTTTTGCAGTAAAAGAAAATATTTAATTCTTACACTAAATTCTGTATTAAAAATTTACTGTTTGACTCAAGTAAACTAATTCAAACTAAGTGAACAACAAAAGAAAAGAATTGATATTATTAACATTGGTTCGTTGTGCTTTATCTCCAGGATATTTTTATTCTCTCTAACCAGATTCTATATAGATATAATCCTTTATCTCTGTTTAGATTCATTTCTTCTGACAGCTTTTGACTATAGGAACTGAAAAAATGAATACATGCATGAGAGAAAGTCAGTAGGACAGGAGTTGGAAAACTTATGTTAAAGGGAATGATTGTTAAGCTATATAGGGGTTCTACCTGAAGGATACACCATCTTTTTTTGTTGTTGTTGTTAACAGTATCTGAAAAGGTAGACTGGACACAACAGGATTATCGATTTCACTATATAGTAAAGAGTTCTCTTAAATGAAAGCTGAGCATAAATTATTTATTTTCTTATTTATTTATTTATTTAAGCTTTATTTAAACATATAATGTAACCCCACCACCCTCTCCCAACCCCTCTCCCCCCCACCCCCCTCAGTTTGTTTTATGACATTAAGAGTCTCTTTTGGTGTGTCTCCCTCCTGATCCCATCTTGTTTCATTTTTACTTTTCCTACCACCTTAACTCCCACCCCCGTTGCATCTCCACTTCCTCATATCAGGGAAATCATGTGACTTTTCTTCAAGATGAACATCTTTGTTTTGGAACATACAGGCTCTCTATGAAGACCAAGCTTGAACCAAACTTTTCCACTGTGTGACCTTTGACACTGTTCTCTACGCTTGTTCTGTGAAATGGGATTCAGCAAATGCTACCTGTTACTACTATTTGTGACTCTATTTGGGGATAATTAAATGAGGAAATGAGAAAACTCGAGGTTAGACATTAAAAAGGAGAATGAATTAGGTGTCTGCAAAATCTGAAATTTTTGCATTAGTGCAGTAAAGTAAAGGAGGGAAAGTGAAAGTTGGCCTTGGCCTCCACGGTGGATGCCATCTCTGTTTCTGGATATTAACTAAGTAAGGGGTCTGGAGTTAGGTTCCCTGGGTCTCAATGGTGATAGCATGCATGCTTTTATCCAGTCCATTTAAATTTTAGTTACCAGTTTTAGGAAATGAAGACAACGTTAGAACCCCCATACCATAGAGATTTGTAAAGACCAACTGAAAGCACATTTGTAAATCACCTTACACAGCTCCTGTCACCATCGAAGAGCTTCACAAATGTTAGCGATCAAAATCATCCCCAGTATTGTTTTTGTTATTATTACCTCTACTCTCCATGAGAGAGACTAATGACAGTACAATTTGCGAGGCAGTTAGCCGGGCACATAGAAAATTCTACTCCTATTAATTAGGAAGGGAGTTGTCAAATGTCTGTTCAGACAGGTCTAGAACATTAAATGAAAGTTACCTAAAGCTTTAACCATTGTTAACATTCTTGTTACCCAGAATCTCTGAGATGGATGCTGGGTCTTATTGTTAGGAGGTTATAAAATAAGAAAGGCTTTGAACTTTTGTCTGGAAGTAAAAATTGCTGCCTGGTATGCCTACAGTCCTCCAGTACATCAGAATGAATGTATTAGTAGTTAATTAAATGTGTAGGGATGGGAGAGTCTGGAAAGATTTGAACAAGTGAAGAATTACAAAAGGAAATTAATGTACCTTACTCAGTCTTAACATGGGTTCAGTGTTGCAGGGTCATGTATATTGTTTTTAATGTTTTTTTCTTTACTGTTTTATTTTCATAATTATTTTTAACAAGGAAATCTATAAGGTTTTTATAAGTTCATTAATACTTTAGTTCTATAAGCTTTGTTTTTGCCATAAGGGAGCTTAGGCCTATCAGGAGAATTTGTGCCTTTAGGAGGGACTGCTATATTTGTGTCCTGTTTTCATTTTTATTTTTATTAAAGTGTAGTTGACATATGATATTATATTAGCTTTAGGTGTACAAGATAGTGATTCAGCACTTATATACATTCTGAACTGATCACCACAATAAGTCTAGCTACCATCTGTCACCACACAAATTTGGTGCAATGTTATTAAGTCTATTCCTTATGCTGTACATTTGCTTTCTGTGTCTTTAATTATTTTACATCTATAAGTTTGTACCTTTTAATCACTTTCCCTTATTTTCCCATCCTCCCAACCCCCTTACCCTTGGCAGCCATCAGATTGTTTTTTGTATGTAGGAGTCTGTTTCTGTTTTGTTTTTTGTTTTGTTTTTTTTTTTTATTCTACATATAAGTGAAATCATACAGAATTTATATTTCTTTGACTTACTTCACTTAGCAAAATGCCCTCTAGGTCCATTCATGTTGTCACAAATGGCAAAATTTCATTCTTTTTTTATGGCTGAGTAATGTTCCATTGTAAATCTATACCACATCTTCTTTCTTCTTTCACTGATTGATGGCCACTTAGGATTGATTCCACAGCTCGTCTGTTGTAAATAATGCTGCAGTAAGTATAGAGTTGTATATATCTTTTTGAGTTCATGCTTTCATTTTCTTTGGATAAATACCCAGAAATGGAAAGTGTGCATCATTTGGTAGTTCTATGTTTAATTTTTTAAAGAATTGCCATACTGTTTTCCATAGTGGCTGCACCAGTCTGTGTTCCTACCAACAGTACAGGAGGGTTCTCCTTTCTCTACATCTTCCCCAGCACTTGTTATTTCTTGTCTTTTTGGTAGTAGCCACTCTGTGTGAGGTAAGATCTCATTGTGGTTTGGCTTGCTTTTCCCTTGTGATGAGTGCTATTGAGCATCTTTTTTATGTGTCTATTGGCTAACTATTGGTCTTCTTTGGAAAAATATCTGCTCAAGTCCTTTACCCATTTTTTTAACTGTACTGTTTTATTTTTGGTAATAAGTTCAGTGTTCTCTCTACATATTTTGGATATTAACCCCGTATAGGCTATATTATTTGTGAGTATCTTCTCTTATTCAGCATCTTGCCCTTTTGTTTTAATGGTTTCCTTTGCTGTGCAGAAGCCTTTTAGTTTGATGTAGTCCAGTTTATTTGCTTTTGTTCCCTTGCCTGAGAAGACAGATCCAAAACGGACTACTAAGACTGATGTCCAAGAGTTTACTGCCTATGTTTTCTTCCTGTCTTACTTTTAAATCTTTTTTTTTTAAAGATTTTATTTATTTATTTATTTGATAGACAGAGATCATAAGTAGGCAGAGAGGCAGAGAGAGAGGAGGAAGCAGGCTGTCCGCAGAGCAGAGAGCCCGATGCGGGGCTCGATCCCACGACTCTGGGATCATGACCCGAGCCGAAGGCAGTGGCTTTAACCCATTGAGCCACCCAGGCGCCCCTAAATCTTTTTAATAGACTTTTAAATAGCCCATTTTGAGTTTATTTTTGTAGGTGGGGTAAGAAAGTGGTCCACTTTCATTTTTTTGCATGTACTTGTCCAGTTTTGCCTACAACATTTAGTGATGAGACTGTCTTTTCTTCATTTTATATTCTTGCCTCCTTTGTTGAATATTAATTGATGATATAAGCAGGGGTTTATTTTTGGACTCTTATGCTGTTCTGTTGATCTGTGTGTCTGTTTTGTGCCAGTACCATACTGTTTTTATTACCATAGCTTTGTAGTATAGTTTGAAATCAGAGGGTATGATACCTCTAGCTTTGTTCTTTCTCAAGATTTCTTTGACTATTGGGGTCTTCTCTGGTACCACCCAAATTTTAGGATTCTTCTAGTTCTGTGAAAAATGCCGTTGGTATTTTGATAGGGATTGCACTGAATCTGCAGATTGCTTTGGGTAGTACAGACATTTTAATAGCATTCTTTCAATCTACAAGCATAGTGGATTTTTCCATTTATTTGTGCTCTCTTCAACTTCTATCAATGTGTTTTCAGAGAACAGCTCTTTGATATCCTTGGTTAAATATTTTCACAGATATTTTTGTCTTTTTGTCTTTTTTGCAAATGTAAATGGTTTATTTAAATTTCACTTTCTGATTGTTCATTATTAGTTTATAGACATGCAACAGATTTATGTATATTAATTTTGTATCCTGAAACTTACTGAATTCATTTATTTTATTAAATCATGTCCGTATTAGAAGTTTCTAGCTTAGACTTTGTAAGATCAAATTTTGGAGGACAAGAAGTTGGTAATTAGTTGCATAAATATGATGTATTTCAATCTGAAGGTTGTGATAAATATGAAACTATTAAACCTTTAGGTATCACAGAAAAAACAGAAAACTAAAAGAGAGAAAGGGTTAAAACACTATGCAATAAAACTCTGATTAGATTTTTTAAGTTAAAATTTTTTTAAGTATTTAGAGATTCACATTTGGTTTTAAGAAATAATACATAAAGGGGTACCGGGGTGATTCAGTCAGTTAACCATCTGCCTTCAGTTCAGACCATGATCTCAGGGTCCTGATATCGAGCCCCATGTCAGGCTCTCTGTTCAGTGGAGAGAGTCTGCTTCTCCCTCTCCCTCTTTTCCTCCCCCTGCTTGTGCTCTCTCACTCTCTCTCTCTAATAAATAAAATCTTAAAAAAGAATACATAAAGATCCTGTGTACCCTTTACTCACTTTCCTCCAATGGTGACATCTTGCAAACTTATAGTACAATATTACAACTGGAATGTTGACATTGATAGTCAAGATAGAGAATAGTTCCATCACAACAAGGATTCCTTGTTAGAAATCTGATAGTTGATGACTACATCACCTCAAAGGGATCAAATTAATACTGAGCTCAGTTCAAAGAAGCAAGCCAGAAAGTTATCAAGAGAACATTGATCATTAGTTTCTCCTTTTTAATTGGAATATTCCTGCAGTCAGTTGAGCAGCAACCACCAGTAGAGAACAAAAGGCTATTTCTAATATCTCTTTAAAGTAATAAAAATCTTAATATATCTGATAGACCCTGATTGAGTCAATAATTGAAAGCTTTCTGTAGATAATAGAAGGGCTAATGGAAAAGCTAAACACCACTGATGGAATGGTATGGAATGATGAAGAATTCTGAAAATAGTAATGAAGTTGCACAACATTTTGTATGTCCTTAATCACAAAACTGTGTAATTAAAAACGGCTAAAATGGTAAATTTTATATTGGTATTTTGCCATAATAAAAATCACTAAGCAAGCAAACTAAAGCAAAAAAGACATTGACCATTTCTTATCTTTCAACTTTACTTCAGGAGTTTTGTTCCAGATAACATTTCTTTTTAAAACCATTCATTTTATTTTTTAGGCAGAATGCTTCTTATATTTAAACAGCCATTGAAAATTTAAGGCAGGTTTCAAGTGGTTCTATAAATTGATTGATTAGTAGTTATGACCCCTGATCTTAGAGTTTAAATGCTAGGCTTGGGGTTCAAATATGTTAATATTTAAATATCTTTGAGATTTATAAGGATCCAGAGATACTTTCTGAGTAGCTAGGTTTTTTTTGTTTGTTTGTTTTTTTGTTTTTTTAGGTAGACTCCAAGCCAAGCATGGGTCTTTAACTCATAACCCTAAGATCAAGACTCACATGTTCTACAGACCAAGCTACCCAGGTATCCCTGAGTAGCTAGATGTTTCTGAGCTATATAAATAATGGTTTGCTATTTGTTCTATAGTTATCTCCCACATCTTTCCTTAAATGAGTTGTCCTGCCTTTTTAGGGACTTTAATAAGCTTAAATTGTCTTACTATTATATTTGGCCAAAATGAAGCTAATTCCTTGTCAGCAGCTCATGAGTTTGATGGGTACTTTGCCAGGGCTTCATTTGGTGGCCCAGTGGGCATTGAAAGCCTGGCCACCATTTAAAACTCCTGGAAGTGGTAAATGGTGGTACAAAGAACATCCTAGACATCCTCTGATTGGGGCAAGTGTTTGAGGTGGAGAACACATGTGGAATAGAACTGGAAAAACCATGGTTTTTAATAGTTGAGTCATTGAATGAGAGGATAATATGTGCACATCTATCATTGTTTTAGTCTGTTCAGGCTGCTATAACAAAAACACCATAGCCTGGGCTTATAAACAAAGGAAATTTATTTGTCACTGTTCTGGAAACTGGGAAGTCTAATGTTAAGCTGCCAGCAGATCTGGCCAAGGTCAAGTTGCCAGCAGCCCTGGTGTCTGGAGAGCCTACTTCCTGGCTTATAGATCGTCTGTCTTATTATAATTTCATATGAAAGAAGGACCAAGGGAGCTCTCTGGGACCTCTTTATAAGGGTGCTAGCCCCCTTCAAAAGGACCGCTTGTCATGGTATAAGCACCTCCTGAAGTATCCACTACAGATATGTTGTGAATTGGGATTTAACATCAAGTGTAGAGGGACACAAATGTTCAATCCATAGTAGTCATATAAGAAAGAAAAGCCATTTTCCTTTAGGTTTCTGTGGTACTTCTAATTTTAAATGAGTACCTTTATTTAAAAATGAGAAAAGTCGTGGTTCTCTTACCTTATTTTATAGAACTGGAAAAACACTTGGGTAATAAGAGACAAGAGAACAGTTTGAATTTGAAACCAATTAGCAACAACTTGAATAAAATACACCTTTTTGATTACCCAAGTCTGATATAAGTGTAAATATTGCTTTCCTCTTTATATAAAAAGACCAATAGCCAGCTTTCAGTATTAGAGCCACAGACTCCTAGACTTATTGTGTTAGGTGTCTGAATTTCTATTAATGCCCACTTGTGTAATTTGTTTTGTTATACATAACCAGAAATTGACTAAAACCATTATAATGTGCTAAAACATATCCATCTCTTTGAAATCCAGTGCTGTTGTTTGTATTGATAACTTCTTGACTTTGTGCATCTCACCAATCAAGAATACTGTAACTTCGGCAGCCATCTTTCTAATTGGTTCACAAATTTTCTGCTCCTTAATTTCCTGAAAAATGTCATCATTTTCTTGTTATTTATCTGAAATAAAATGAAGAGCTAATATAATTCAGACTGTTTTCTTTTCCCTTCCACCTTTTCATTTAAAAAAAAAAGGCAATATTTGCAGTGGCCTTTTATATGTAAATCTTATTTTGCCTCTAACCATTATTGAGTTTTATAGAAGCTAAAACTTTAAAACCTGTGGCAAATAGAGCTATATTTTCAGTCTCTATAGAACCTTCTTTAAAATTAGGTGACCAACCTCTACTCAACGCTGAGATTATTCATTATGTTGTCAATGTATAATTATCGGTCTACTATTTGTAATTTCTCTGTGCTAAAGTCTCCCATTTGCTACTGAATGCTACTTGAAAGAACATCATTGATCTATGCCACACATAGGAGTTTTGAAATCTTGCCATCTGAAGACGTTGCACCCTTACAATAAAAGAGGCTCTGATTTTTTTTTTTTTGCGAACAACTGCTTTATAGTTCTTGTTCGATTCAATATTACCCTTTGTTAAACTTTTAAAAGAAGTCTTCATCGCTTTCTTTTATTAAACTGCCTCTGCATTCTTTATAGTCCAGAATGGTTTTACTAATTAAAATCATTTAGCTTTACTACTATTCAACCAACTGATATTAAAATGCTTTATAATAATTACTTTTTAAATTTGATTTTTTAAAACTTGAGAAAGAGAGAGTGAGCAATCTTGGCTAGGGGCGTCAGGGGAGAGCAGAGGGAGAGGGTCAAGCAGACCCCACGCTGAGTGTGAGCACTATACAGGCCTGAATCTCACAACTCTAAGATTACAACTGGAGCCAAAATCAAGAGTCCAACACTTAACTGACTGAGCCCCTCAGGTGCTCCTAAAATACTTTATAATAATTAATTGCAATATTGACCCTTACTATTATTAATTATTATGATGGCAACCTGGCCATATAGCCCTTAATTTGGCTTTTTTTTTCTTTTAAACTCAACCTGTAAGTAACACACCCTCAGTATTCACTACTAAGCTAGAGGTTATTGATTTCCATTTGCAGTCTCTTCCAAGGAACTTTATAAGTACTTATTGAAATATTGTATAATTTCCATCCTGTGGGTAACCTTTAATTTTTGTTTTATTTACATTAATTTTAATGCTTGTGTTGGCAAGAGGTAGATTGTCTATTATTAGGTTATAATTATCTATAAATTATAGTTAAAGCAATCTCTTTAAATTCTACTCATTTTCCAGAAATTCTGAAGTGTCCCCAAAAGGTTTGCTGTTTTTTTTTTTTT
>ML101093.1:0-43072 GCA_003697995.1 Taxidea taxus jeffersonii
GCTTTGTAATAGAGCTTAAAGTCCGGAATTGTGATGCCACCAGCTTTAGTTTTCTTTTTTTTTTTAATTTTTTTTTAAAGATTTTATTCATTTATTAGCTAGAGAGAGAGAGAGAGAGAGAGCGAGCACAGGCAGACAGAGAGGCAGGCAGAGGCAGAGGGAGAAGCAGGCTCCCTGCCAAGCAAGGAGCCCCATGTGGGACTCGATCCCAGGACGCTGGGATCATGACCTGAGCCGAAGGCAGCCGCTTAACCAACTGAGCCACCCAGGCGTCCCTAGTTTTCTTTTTCAACATTCCTTTGGCTCTTAGGGGTCTTTTCTAGCTCCATACAAATTTTAGGATCATTTGTTCCAGTTCTGTGAAAAAAGTTGATGGTATTTTGATAGGGATTGTGTTGAATGTGTACATTGCTCTAGGTAGCATAGACATTTTCACAATATTTGTTCTTCCAGTCCATGAGCATGGAACATTTTTCCATTTCTTTGTGTCTTCCTCAATTTCTTTCATGAATATTTTATAGTTTTCTGAGTATAGGACCTTTGTTTCTTTGGTTAGATTTATTCCTAGGTATCTTATGGTTTTGGGTACAATTGTAAATGCGATTGACTCCTTAATTTCTTTCTTCTGTCTCATTGTTGATGTATAGAAATGCAACTGATTGCTGTGCACTGATTTTATATCCTGCCACATTGTTGAATTCCTGTATGAGTTCTAGCAGTTTTGTGGTGGCGTGTTTTGGGTTTAAGGTATCATATCTTCTGCAAAGAGTGAGAATTTGACTACTTCTTTGCTGATTCAGATGCCTTTTATTTCTTTTTGTTGTCTGATTGCTGAACTAGGACTTCTAGTACTATGTTGAATAGCAATGGAGATAGTGGACATCTCTGCCATGTTCCCGACCTTAGGGGAAAAGCTCTCAGTGTTTCCCCATTGAGAATGATATTCGCTGTGAGTTTTTCATAGATGGCTTTTATTATGTTATGAGGTATGTACCCTCTATCCCTACACTCTGAAGAGTTTTGATCAAGAAAGGATGCTGTACTTTGTCAAATGACTTTTCTGCATCTGTTGAGAGGGTCATATGGTTCTTGTTTTTTCTTTTATTAGTGTAATGTATTACACTGATTGATTTGTGGATGTTGAACCAACCTTGCAGCCCAGGAATAAATTCCACGTGGTTGCGGTGAATAATGTTCTGTTGGATCCTATTGGCCAGTATCTTGTTGAGAATTTTTACATACATATTCATCAGGGATACTGGTCTGTAATTCTCCTTTTTGGTGGGGTCTTTCTCTGATTTTGGATAAAGGTAATGCTGGCTTCATAGAAGGAGTTTGGAAGTTTTCCTTCCATTTCTAGTTTTAGGAACAGCTTCAGAAGACTAGGTATTAATTCTTCTTTAAATGTTTGGTAGAATTCCCTTGGGAAGCCATCCAGCCCTGGAGGCTTGTTTGTTGGGAGTCTTTTAATTACTGTTTCAATTTCCTTGTTTGTTATGGGTCTGTTCAGGTTTCTATTTCTTCCCATTTCAGTTTGGTAGTTTATAGGTATCTAGGAATGCATCCATTTCTTACAGATTGCCTAATTTGTTGGTATATAGTTGCTCATAATTTCTTATAATTGTATTTCTTCAGTTTTGGTTATAATCTCTCCTCTTTTTCATGATATTATTTGGGTCCTTTCTCTTTTCTTTTTGATAAGTCTGGCCAGTTGTTTATCAGTCATTAATTCTTTCAAAGAACCAGCTCCTGGTTGTGTTGATTTGTTCTACTGTTCTTTTAGTTTCTATTTCATTGATTTCTGCTCTGATCTTTATTATTTCTCTTCTCCTGCTTGGTTTAGGTTTTATTTGCTATTCTTTCTCCAGCTCCTTTAGGTGTAGGGTTAGGTTGTGTATTTGAGACCATTCTTGTTTCTTGAGAAAGGCTTGTAGTGCTGTATACTTCCTTCTTAGGACTGCCTTTGCTGTATCCCAAAGATTTTCAACAGTTGTGTTTTCATTTTCATTTGTTTCCATGAATTTTCTAAATTCTTCTTTAATTTCCTGGTTGACCCATTCATTCTTTAGTAGGATGCTCTTTAGTCTCCATGTATTTGAGTTCCTTCCAACTTTCCTTTTGTGATTGAGTTCCAGTTTCAAAGCATTGTGGTCTGAAAATATGCAGGGAATGATCCCGATCTTTTGGTACCAGTTGAGACCTTGTTTGTGACCCAAGATGTGATCTATTCTGGAGAATATTCCGTGTGCACTAGAGAAGAATGTGTATTGTTTTGCTTTGGGTTGGAATGTTCTGAATATATCTGTGATGTCCATCTGGTCCAGTGTGTCACTCAAAGGCCTTATTTTCTTGTTGATCTTTTGCTTAGATGGTCTGTCCATTGCAGTGAGGGGGCTGTTAAAGTCCCCTGCTATTATTGTATTGTATTGTATATTGTTGATGTGTTTCTTTGATTTTGTTGTTAATTGGCTTATATAATTAGCTGCTCCCATGTTAAGGGCATAAATATTTATAATTGTTAGATCTCCTTGTTGGATAGACCCTTTAATTATGATATAGTGTTCTTCCTCATCTCTTATTACAGTCTTTGGTCTAAAGTCTAATTTGTCTGATGTAAGGATTGCCACCCCAGCTTTCTTTGATCTCCATTAGCGTGGTAAATGGTTTTTCCACCCCCTCACTTTCAATCTGGAGGTGTCTTTGGGTCTAAAATGAGTCTCTTGCAGACAGCATATGATGGGTCTTGTTTTTTTTTTTTTAAGATTTTATTTATTTATTTGACAGATCACAAGTAGGCAGAGAGGCAGGCAGAGAGAGAGGAGGAAGCAGGCTCCTCGCTGAGCAGAGAGCCCGACGTGGGGCTCGATCCCAGGACCCTGGGATCATGACCTGAGCCGAAGGCAGAGGCTTTAACCCACTGAGCCACCCAGGCGCCCCTTGTTTTTTTTTTTTTTTTTTTAAATCTAATCTGATACCTTGTGTCTTTTGATTGGGGGCATTTAGCCCATTTACATTCAGGGTAACTATTGAAAGGTATGAATTTAGTGCCATTGTTTTGCCTGTAAGATGACTATTATGTATATTGTCTCTGTTCCTTTCTGGTCTGTGTTACTTTTTGCTCTCTCTTTGCTTAGAGGACTCCTTTCAGTATTTCTTGTAGGGCTCCATACGTCCTACCTTCCAGAAAGTGGTCGTTTTTCTATTCATAGAGTTGCAGCTATTCTTTTCTTTGATCTTGGGTTAAGTTTGAAGGTGGTTTCATAACTATCTGAATTCCTGGGACCACAAGAAATAAAGGTCTCCTACTCCTCCGCCATCATGGACTCTACTCCTCTTTTTAAAAATATATTATTTATTTAAGTAATCTCTACACCCAGCGTAGGCCTCGAACTCACAGCCCCAAGATCAAGAGTCACATGCCCTTCCAACTGAGCCAGCCAGGTGCCTCATGGATATCCACTATTCTCCCTTCTAACCATAGTCTATTTTTAAAGTAAATTTGTCAGTGAAGGAAGATAGAAGGATGGGTGATAGACTGGGAATTAGGGGTGGAGGGTATTGATTGTGTTGTGTTTATGATGGAAAGATTTTATTGAACGTAAATAAATCCCATAACTTCTCTAGTCGGTGGCCAGTCATTGTTTATTTTATGTTTAGGGCAATTTTCATTTCATGCTTTCAGATGTTTTTTAAAAGTATGTACATTTGAGTGTTTATACAAACCTAAGTTGAATAACTGTTCCCCAAGCATCTGCTTGTGGAATAGTGGTTTTCTAAATTTGGCTGATTATGGGAATAGATTCTTGCCCTCCCCCCTTAGATTTACTGAATCAGATACCATGGGGAAATGTGTTGGAATCTCTGCTCTTAAAAAAAAAAAAAACAAAAACCTTCCCCAGGTGATTCTGAAACCACTTCCGTATGCAGGCTTACAACATGAGGCTTACATTTTGTCCAAAAGGAAACTGACATATATTTTAAATGAAAGGTCTAATAAGATAATAGATCTTTAATTTAGGGAGAAAAAAGGGTCACCTTTCTTGAAGATGGGAGAGACTATGTACTGGATTCTCCATAAAGTTTAAAAAGAAAGCAAGTTGTCAGGGTTTGAGCCCTACCATTTATGAGCATGCTTGAGTAATTCTGAAAATTGCTTATTTAGCTCAAGATTTTTATTTGTCTTTAAGACAGTTTTACTGGGACACAATCAGAAAGTGATCATGGAGTTACAGAGTCTGGGTCGGTGTTTATTTGCAAAACAAGGACAGTTTAGCCTTCTGGGTACCCATTATGAGCTGAGTGTTTATGACCTCACCAGATCCATATCTTGGCTAACTGTGTCCAAGAATCTCCTTTGCTGCTGGAGCTGAAGGCTAAACTCAATCTCAGGCCCAAGTGTTTTTTCTTTTTAATTTATTTTTTAAATTGTGATCTGAGCCTTTTTGAGTAAACTCATTAGCTTCCTGGAAACTCTGTAAGGGCAAGGACCATATCTCCCTAAATGTTGTGGCATATTTTTCACTGTGCCTGACATGGAGTAGGTTTACAATAAATTTGTTTTTGCAATAAAATCATAGTTGACCTCTTCTAATTATTATATTGTTTGTAACCCTACTTTCCTAGCCAGATTTGTTTTGCTCTCATCAGTCCTTGATGACCTTCACTGAAGAGAGTAAAAAGCAGAAATCCTTAAAGACAGTGGTGGTCTACACCATTTATGGCACTTCTTGTTAGGCTCCATCCAACCACCTGCCAGTCTTAGTGCTCAGTTTCTAATGATGAAAACCCTCTGTGGGTTATGTAAAAACAAATGTTGAAAGACGAAGAATCCACATGTTTAAGTTGGAGAATATACCTTAATAAGGGAGAGTTTAAGATATCTTGCTTCGGAATAGAATCAGACAGAAAGAAAGAAGGTTTAGCCACATGAGCCAGGAAACTCTCTGGTACTCCCCTTGAGGTTTGCAAGGCTAAGCATCGCCAATTTACCTTTGTCTGAGTCAGATTTTAGTTTTCCCTGTGACTGAGGTCTCTTGCAGCAGTATTCAAAACCTCAGACCAGTCACCACACTGGGGGCCTTACTTAGAGACCTCTAACTGTCTGAGTTCCAGGAGAGGCATTTAGTACATTTCAAGGATACATTCCAGAGGATAGGCTGGATCTAAAGCAACAAAGCTGTTGTATCTAGTTATTCTGTACCTGTAGCTTAGCATTCATTGAAGATGTAATTCTTAACAGAGTGGGCTTGACTTTGGTCTACATCAAGCCAAACTTACCGAATATGAACTAGAGCATGTCTAATTGGCTCTTGGAAGGTGCCTTTGTACCCATTTCTGAGCCAAGCCATCTGTTCTGGGTAGAGTGAACCTCGAAAACAAAGATTCTCAAGGACTATCACTTGAGACAGTGAGGCCAGGGGTGTGCACAGCCTAGAGGTTCCAGCTTCTCATCAGAAAAGGTCCAGAAAAGGTCCCGGGAGGTATTTTCAGTCTGGTTGTACCATAATGGATCGAAACCCTTCCTGGAGAGAGGATGCCTCTGTGTTCTAGTCTCACACAAGGCAACCCAACAGAAGTGTCCAATGGAGAAAAGGTGATAAAGCCAGAGCTGTAGTGATTTAGTGATCCAGACCCTGGAAGTTGGTTTATTCTTTCTTCAAGCCATCTCACTTCCAGATTAGTGGGTTTTTTTTCTTCCTGGAGGGGACAGGAGATTGAAGAAGGTTCTTCTTTGACTCCTCTTTTGCTTTCTCACTTTCATGGGGTGATCTCTGCCTGTCTAAATAGCCTTTCTCTTCTTAAATTCTGATATCAAATAGGTTGGCCTGAATACTCAGTATGAGCTCTCACAAGTTACATTAAAGACCTGGTAGGGGCCTCACCTCCAGAACCCCCATTTGTGATAATACATGGGCTGGCTGAGGCAGGATGAGGTAGTCTCTCCTAAGAGGAGCCCCATTTGACGCCAAAAAGAAAAGGGAACCACCCAGGATGTTGGGCAGTGCATGAGCGTCAGGCTGGTCTGCCTGTGGACCTATTACTGAGGCTCCTTGTGTGGGTTGCCGTCGCAAAGGTTAACAGCACCTGGTTCGGTACCATGGTCAGATTCCTTAGGAATCCCCCTTGGCCTCCAGTTTTCACTCGTATTTTAACAGGGACTTGGTGCAATTTAGGCATGCATGGATTTTTTGAGATACAGTTTATGTACAGTGAGATGCACAGTTGTTAGGTTGTATAGATCTTATAATTAGAGTTTTAACACATGTATATACGCCTTCTGTAACCCATACCCCAGTCGAGGTATGGATCATTTCTATCAACCCAGAAAGTTCCCTGGTGCCCCTTCTCAGTAAGTCCATCCCCTCCCCATGTTTCACTCCTCCTCCCCTAGGCATGACTCTTCTGATTTCTATCACTGTGTATTAGATCTGAGGCCCTGGGTTTTAAAAGACATACCGATATGCTTGAAGTGTGGATGGTGAGAGATGTCAGAAAACATTCTTTTGAGTCATGCCTGGGAGGGGTGCTACTGGCATCCAGTGGGTAGAGGCCAAGGATGTCAGGAAGCATCTAGTGCACAAGACAGCGCTCACATCAAACAATGATCCAGGCCAAAGTGTTAATATTGCTGAGATTGAGAAACCCTGAAGTAAATTATGTGCTCTTGGCAAAGAGAACTGTGGCCCTAGGGAGTGTTAATCTGTAGTTCTCCTAAGTCTTCTGGGGTGAGGGTTATTTTTTCTTGGTTTTAGTTGTTGAGAGCCTTCGAGAAGCTGAAAGGGCAGCTGCAGGAGGGACCTTTCTTGGGTGCTCCCGCCCTCGAGGCCACAGTTCTTGCTGTGGGATAGGAGGGGCCATGGCTTTGGAGGGGGCGGAAGACTGACAGGAGAAGAGGGAGAAAACAACTTGAGCAATAAAGGACCAGGCTTTACTTAATATTAAAATTAGAGAAGTGGATGAAAGGGAAAAATAAAGTAAAAGTAATCAAGAGTCCAATAAAGTGTTACATTTAAAAAGTGAGTAAATTGAGATTAAAAAGATCAAAGGGAGTGAAAATAATCACTAAGAACAGAAAAAGTAGAAATCTGTATTAAAACAACAGAAGGCTACAAGGTGAAAAACAAAATATGTGAGAAGTAGATTGGATTAAGGATTGAAAGCAGGAATTGAGAATTAAAAAGGTCAGCATAAGGCATTATGTCAAAGAAGGATGAAGGTAGGGGCACCTGGGTGGCTCAGTCAGTTACGCGTCTGCCTTTGGCTTGGGTCGAGATCCCAGAGTCCTGGAATCTAGCCCCGCATCGGGCTCCCTGCTCGGCAGTGAATCTATTTCTCTCTGCCCCTCTGCTTGTTTGTGTGCTGTCTCTCTCTCTCTCCCTCTCTCTTCCTCTCTGTCTCTCTCAAATAAATAAAATCTTTAAAGAAGAATGATGAAGTAGAGGAGAGTATGAACCCCAGATGCTTGGGGGCTGCAGTGCTGGATAGGGAGTGGGAAAGGTTGAGGCACCAGCTCTTGGGATCAAAGTGCAGCGTAAGGCTAGCTGGCTCAGGGGAAAGTCCCCAGTTCAAAGCAGTGTTGTCGTAGGTTGTGGACAGACCCAGGGGGCAGAGAGCACTGAGTTGGCACCTCCAGATACCAGCAGCCTAATAGGTCCCTCTCCTGGGGTGCCAGGAGGGACCACACTGACTGCCAGCAGTAGCTGGTTAACCTTTACCCTGGAAACGAAAGAAATTTGTAGCAATATTGCCTTGAAATTAAGTCCTTTCAAGGTGAACACTTACTACTTCAGGTTATGTTAATTATTTTTAAATCAGTTAAAGTCATAGCCACTCCTCTAAATAGGCTCCACCTCTTTATTTGCTTCTGAAGTAGGAATTTCCCTCTTTGTGTGTAACCTCCAGGCGCACATTTCAATAGACATTTTGTTATGTTTTATTTAGCACTGTATGTTTTGTGAGTATCATGGAATAGCCTAGTCTTTCACAACACAGGCCTTGCAGATCTCAGTAATATGATTTCCATGATGCTAAAGCATGCCTACAGAGTTAGAACAGGTCAGCCACTCATTTATTTCCCACCTCTCCTCCATCCATTCATGCAGGCAGTGAACAGTTACTGCACATTTCTTTTGTGCTAGGCACAGGCAGGGGCAGGAGGGAGACAGAGTAAGACATGGCAGCATCTTGAAAGGTCTTCCGATCTGGTAGGGAGAACTTGATAGATGTAAATAAATGGATAAATAAAAGAAAAGAAAAATGCAGTATAACTCCATGCTCTGAGGCAGCTGTACAGCAAGACAAAGCAAGGATAGGACATTCCAGGCAGAGGAAGCAGCATATGTAAACCCAGGAAGCTGGGCAACAGCAGAGGAGAAATCCAGCGAGTTGGTGTGTTGTGGGGAAGGCAGAGCAGAAGAGATGAGGTGGAAGAAGGTGGTTGCAGTTGCATCATAATGGGCCTTGCTTGGCCTGCACAAAAGTCCGCATAAAAGATAATAAATAAGGAAGGATCTCAAGTTAAGGGTGGAAGATAATCAATTTGCAGTTTAGAAAGATCATTCTTTTTCAGTGTGGTGCTTCGAGTCATCAGAGGGCCGGGTGAGCTGTTAAGATGCTGCTGGGAACAATCCAAGAAAGAAAAGAGGGCTCGAGGGAAGATTGTACAGCAGGAGATAAAGTGGAGTGAACGGAGAATACCGAACGGTTAGAGTTAACAGGACTTACTGCCTGCTAGGCCGGGGTGGTGTGAATACAACCTCAGAGTTTCTGACCGGGTTGCCTGGTTGGGTGGTGGCACCACACCTGCGAGGAAGTAGAGGAAGAAGGGACAGGTCTGGGGTAAAGATGCTAGCTGGTAACATGCTGTGTAAGGTAAGGGATTACGATTGAAAATAAAGCCTTCTGGGGGCGCCTGGGTGGCTCAGTGGGTTAAGCCTCTGCCTTTGGCTCAGGTCATGATCCCAGGGTCCTGGGATCGAGCCCCACATCAGGCTCTCTGTTCCGCTGGGAGCCTGCTTCCTCCTCCCCCTCTGCCTGCCTCTCTGCCTACTTGTGATGTCTCTCTCACTCTCTCTCGCTCTCTCCCTGTCAAATAAATAAATAAATAAACAGATAAATAAATAATCTTTAAAAAAAGAAAGAAAATAAAGCCTTCTGACTTGATTGCATAGCACACACCCACCCATCAGGCCAAGTGTGGACTTGGAGGCACAAGACAAGACTGCGATGAGTTGATTTTGGACATGGCTTGTAGAAAAGTACAAATGTCCAGGAGTAATTGGATAAGTGAGTCGGGAGCTCAAGAGGGAGTTCTGGGCTGGGGCTGCATTCGCGTTGCAGCCCTGGGTGTGAGTGACCCAGTGAGGGAGGGCAAGGCACAAAAAGATCCTGAGTTGGGGAACTTAGATTGGAGGAGACCAGCTCTGAATGGGAATGGAAAGAGCAAGCTTGTGAAAATTTGGTTATTAGAATTACAGAAATAATCTTCACTCTCTTCAGTGAATCACTAGTTGAAAATCATTTAGAAACCTCTTCCACTGTTGGTGTGGGGTGTTTGTATGTGTGTGAGAGAGATCGAGGCTCTTTTACAATTTTAAAATCATTCCATAACATTTCTCTGTTATTTTTAAAAGCATGCACACGTGTCTGTGTACGTATCTTTTACTTTACTTGGCAGGCTAAGTAGAAAAACTTAGGAACTACTGTCTTGGAAATTAAGGTGAAGGTGGCCTGAAATTTTAAGTCTGTGAGCACATGGTTCTTAAAGTTTCTGACATCCATAAAACTTCAGGAATACATCTGTTTCTCATAAAGCGCAGTAAGCCTTCTAGGGCAGAAATCGCTGAAGTTATAAATGTGCTCACGTTATGCACGTTCGGTTTATTGCATCAACAGAAGGCTTCAGGATTGCTTCTGTGTTTCAGGTAATTCAGAGGGCTGTGGGGCCGGCCAGCCTGAGTCTGCTCACCTTCAAAGTCTACGCGTCACCTAAAAAGGACTCACCTCACAAAGCTTCTGTGAAGGTTAATGAGGTAACATGCCGTTCACGTTGTGATATATTTTGAACATCTGCTTTAGTTACTTTACAAAGTCTACAAATTGTATGTCAGGAGATAGGACAGTTTAGAAGACGTTTCCAGGTAGGAAATGGATTTCCTTACAGTTTTTCTTCATGGGAAGCTACTAAAGGGTAGCTTTTTCAACAAGCTTTAATGAATGATAGTTAGCTAAGGGCATAATTAAGGAGTATTTTCTAGATTTTTTTGTGGGGAATCTGCTTGTCACTTGTAAGTGACCTACCTCATCCAAGACTGCTTTCTTTTTCAGTGGCTTTTTTTTTTTGAAGATTTTATTTATTTAACAGAGCGAGCACAAACAAACATGGGGAGTGGCAGGCAGAGGGAGAGGGAGAAGCAGGCTCCCGGCTGAGCAGGGAGCCCAATGCAGGGCTCTGTCCCAGGACCCTGGGATCATGACTTGAGCCAAAGGCAGACACTTAACCAACTGAGCCACTCAGGTGCCCCTCCAAGACTGCTTTTAAGCCAGGAAAACATTTGCATTTTTCCCTCTCTAAGAAATTAAAGATCTGGGTTCATTCTTCTTGGCCACATTAGAGCCTCATAAGTAGATGCTTAATAAATACTAAGTAAATAAAAGAAGAAATCTTCTTTCCATTGTTTACATTCTTTTTTTGTCTATACTTCCCACCGATTATTTTGGATATTTGTTTTCTGTTGATTTAGAGTAAAATGATGTAAAGATCTGCCTTCAGTCATGAACCACGTTACTTGAATGGTGTTTTCAAAAAGCTAATTAATTTATCTTTTGCCCTTTATACTCTTCTCAGACCTTGGGACTGTGGTGTTTTTTGAGGGTGAAGAAGGCAGCCAGTAACGACTATGGACAGTTTTTCCTCTGGGTGGAACTTGCTCTCCTGCTTGGATTAGCACCAGACTGATCATTTGAACTCAGTTTTTTTTTTTTTTACATCTCCTCCTCACTTTAGAGTAATAGAACCATTTTTCCAGACTGTATCTAAGGTGAAATACCAAATGCCAGGATATAAAATGGGTAAGGGGGTGTGCTGCTTTGTTTCTTACCACTGGAGTGGGAGGAGGAGAGGACACTTGATAGTCCTGTCTTCTTGGCCTTGTTCTTACTGCTAAATCAGGTTGAAAGATCCTCCGGAGTAAGGTTCGGGGGGATGAAACCCTTAGAGTCACAGCAGTTCATGAATTATTAGAAAGAGTGATGCTTAGAATTTGATGATTGATTACATTATCTCATGACTGTTTGTGCTTTTTTATTTCTTTTTGTTTTGTTTTTTCATGTATGCAGCTTTCACTCTACTCCGTTCCCGAGGGTCAGTCTAAATATGTGGAAGAGCCAAGGACCCCACTTGAGGAAAGCATTTCACATCTCCGACATTATTGCGAGCCATATACAAGTTGGTGTCAGGTACAGCTCTTCTGAAAGTGGAGTGACACATTTCTGTTGGAGTCCAGAGTGAAAAGTCTCTGTTTTCAGAAAGAGGCACAACGGAGGTCTCCAACTTCAGAGGGCCTGACTTAACGATCTTCATCAGTGCCATCTCTGAGGGGAGCTGAGAGCCCTAGGTTTCTGGTGGCGGCTTTTGCCATCACTGCAGGGAGAATAGCCCTCCTACCAGGCAGCGTGTGGCACCTTGACTAGAGAGTGGACTGGTCACTATCTTGTTGGTTGCAGCTAGGAAGCCATCATTGTCTCCCAGGGGAGGATATGGGGCTGGAACTCTAGTAGGTGGAACAGGATATAATGTAAGCATTTATATAAAAATTGGGAAGTTTTTCTCCCCCTCCAGAAAGTGTACACACCAGAACCATTGTAACAGGAATGGCTACAGAACATTCTGAATGCTGTAATAGGTGACCAAAGAGCTATATACACAGATAGGCTTCTCTCCCTGCTCAGGTTTTATGTTTTTGAAATATTTTATTTATTTATTTGACAGAGGGAAAGAGATCACAAGTAGGCAATGCAGCAGAGCAGCAGCAGAGAGAGGGGGAAGCAGGTTCCCTGCTGAGCAGAGAGCCCGATGCGGGGCTTGATCCCAGGACCCTGAGATCATGACCTGGGCAGAAGGCAGAGGCTTAATCCACTGAGCCACCCAGGTGCTCCCCTGCTCAGGTTTTAGATCAGGCTCTTGTGATTATGTTCATGGAAGCATTTCTGCAGTTTTTAACATCTGAAATGGAAGTTTACAATCTACAGAATGCTTTTGTGGACTTTGATGCATCAAGTGTTTGTCATACTTGGTCTGGACTTTGAAAATTGATGGCAGATTAGTACAAAGTATATAGATGTGTGTGACATGGTCTAGCTCTACTTTGCTCGAGATTTACAGACAGAATCTTCATCCAGAGCTTGTCTTAATGTTTTCATTTCTACTCTCCGTGCCAATGCTGAACTTCTTTTTATCAATTTAGAAGAAAACAGTAAGCATAGACTCTGTCAACAATATAAATTAGGCCAGTATACATAAGTATCGTAACCATATTATTGAGTTATGAATATCTAAAGACTTACATAATGTGCTGTAAAAAGCTTAGACTTTATTCTCTTGTTCTAGAAGATTTTTTTTAAGATTTTATTTATTTATTAGTTAGAGAGAGAGAGAGCGAGAGCACAGGCAGACAGAGAGGCAGGCAGAGGCAGAGGGAGGAGAAGGCTCCCTGCCGAGCAAGGAGCCCGATGTGGGACTCAATCCCAGGATGCTGGGATCATGACCTGAGCTGAAGGCAGCCGCTTAACCAACTGAGCCACCCAGGCGTCCCTGTTCTAGAAGATTTTTTAAGCCATCTGCTGGTTAAGATAAGGTCCGCAAATTTGTGCAAATATTTTTCTATCATGTAGGCATTGACCGAGGTTATTTGGTGCGCTTTTTTTTTTGTTATAAAAGTACTTTGTCTCTTAACCTTTCAACCTCAGATTGCCTTTTGTTTTTTACTTTTTCATCTGTGCATGATGCTCAGTGCAGCAAAATACCTCTCTAAATGACAGAATAATTATCAACATGTTTATTTGTACTACTTCTAAATAAAAAAGCCATTTTGTGATTACAATGGCTTTATTTTTCTTCAGGATAATGCCTTCTTCAATAGAAATATTTCTAATTCCTGGCTCCTTTTTCAGGCCAATAATTTCTAGCCCCTTTCTTTAAGAACTAATTTAATTTTTCTTTATAGTGAGAAGATTATGCTAAAAAAAGAAATAGGTCATCACTGTAGCCATTTATCTGTAGTTTTTCTTTTTTATGGGCATAAAATACCAATAATGAATTTTAATGAAGCAGTATTCAGTTTTTTAATGTTTTTTTATGTCCTCCCCTAAATTCTGTGTTTATTGTTTAAGGGCATTTAATAATATTAGGATAACTTGTTCTGACTTGGACCAAATTAAACAAAACAAATCCTTTTCCAAGTGGCAACTGGTTCTGATACCTTCTGATACCCATATGTCTCTTTTTCTAACCTTATTTTAGACTTCTTTTTTAAAAGATTTTATTTATGTATTTGAGAGATAGAGAGCGAGAGTGAGCGCATGATTGGAAGGGGGCAGAGGGAGAGGAGAAGCAGGCTTCCCGCCGAGCAGGAATCCCCACACAGGACTTGATCCCGGGATCATGACCTGAGCTGAGGGCAGATGCTTAACTGACTGAGCCACCAGGCGCCCCGTTGTAGACTTCTTGAAGGTGGAATACATTCTAGCTAGTCCATTGTTTTCTTTAGGTTGTATCATGTTCATGTACAAAGCCATTTTATTGTTGTAGTTGTTGTTATTAAGAGAATGTTAGTACTTCATTTGTTTCAGGATTAGGCTAAGTGTCTCTCAAAACTTGGATATAGACTCCTTTGTCCCATTCAAGGTGGTCATTCCTGCTTCAGAAGGGCAGTTTTTAGATACAGACTCTAAAATCATGACATACCTTTGTCCAAAAAATGTTAATAACATAATTTATACGGTAAAGACAAATATATTTATTGTTACTTTCTAATCAGCATATCCTTCTCATTCATTTTCTTTTCACCTTTTTAGGAAATGTACTCACAAACCAAGCCCAAGATGCAGAGCTTGGTTCAATGGGGGTTAGGTAAGTTGATCTTTAATTGGGCTTAATCAGTTTCTTCATTAACATTGGATTCTTTAACCAGGATACCATGGATGGACTCCAGGAGATCTGGGAATTCCTGGAAATTGAATGCAGAATATTGGAACTATGTGGATTTTTCTGGAAAGAAGATCTCTTGTTTTTATGAGATTTCAGAGGACTAGTGTCCCTCAACATTTGGGAAGTCTGTTCAAGATCATTGGGATTGCTGGGCTAACAAGTTCAGATACACTGGATGTTTTTTCCTGAAATCTGTTTCCAGGTGCAGTGTCCCTGACTGACACTAACCCCCACTAACTCATCAGTAGGTTCTCGGAAACAGGATAGCTTATCTGTATGGCTGTTAATACACATTACAGAAATTTAGAGGCTGGAAGAAACTGGGCTGGTGTGCCTAGGAAAGGCCTTACTTCATGGAGTAGTGTTCTTAGATTTTTTTTCATTGGGTTTTTATTGACCTTGATTGTTTTCCATATCCACTTATCCCATACACTCATAAACTGGGTTCACAGTCTATGTTCTGACTCATCTCCTTCAGACACTGGTGAATTAATGGACATTGAGCATGTTTCATTCCCTTTGCTGGGCACCTCAGCAAAGAAAATCTCCCGTTTTTACAAGCGTTTGCTTCCATGACTGAATAAAACAAACACGAATATAGTTTATTTCCTTCCAGAGATCATCAGGTGTTGATGGGCTGATACAGGATATTAACACCCATGAATAATATGTATGTTAATAAGTAACATCTTAGTTTTATTAATTTCATCAGCACTTACTTAGTTTTCATTACATGCCAGGAACTAGTCTGAGTGCTTTAAAATCTTAATTTAGGTATAATTCTCATAACCCTGATAGATAGGTGCTTTTATTACCTTTATGTTTTAATCTGAGGAAACTAAAGAACTTCAGATCTCTTGAAGGGCTTTGCATTGTTACCTATCACTTCCCATTGACTCACAGCAATAGGCATTATTAGCAACCTAAGTCTTGTTTGTCTTCTCTTGGACTGGTTACTGCAAAAGCTCTTAAGGAACATTCCATTATGAGTTTGCGCTGCCAAGGCGGTCCGTCCATTTCCCGGCAGTCCTAGCCGGGACATGGTACCAGAAGCTGGGTTGGGGCTTCATTGCAGCCTTTTAGCCTATCTTCTTTCCCATTTCTCTGTGATTTACCCACTTCAGCTCAGCTCACCAAGGCCATCTGGGTGACCGCCTACGTTCTGTGTGCACGTCTTGAATTAAAAACACTGCACCGGTAGGCAAAAATAAAGGGAAATAGAAAACTGCTTCAGATGACCCAGACAAAGAGATGGAAAGTGAAAACTAAGTTAAAGGCAAAATAAGTCAAAGGCCAGACAGGAATTCGTGCAAACACCACAAGCCCTATAGAGGTCATAAGGCATGCTCAGTAGTGTTTCAGATGATCACCACGTTTCCCAAACAGCCAGGAAAAGGAAAACTGGCCTGTGCCTGCTCTTTTCTGGGGGAGAGAATTACCGAGCATTCCAGTCAGTTGGGTTCCACATGCATTTGTGAAGTCAGCCTCATGGCAGGCATGGAAGATCCCGGCTGATTCAGACAATGGTCACAACTACTGAGAGGCATATAATGCATTTTCAACAGTAGCACAAATACAGAGAAAGTCACAGGCCACTTTTGAAGGTACAGAGGAAGGAGATGAGTTTAATAGGGTTTGCAGGGAGGGGGAAGAGTCAGGGAAGGATTTCTGAGTTGAACCTTAAGAATAGAGTCAGCCACACCAAGACACGGGGGTGGAACGTGGGCATCATTCCACACGGAGGGCACAGCACGATCAGGGCTTGGAGGAGTGACTCGGTGTTTCCTGAGCCGGAAACTGGAAGCACATAGGGAGTGCTGAAGATGGGGTTGAGACAGACATGAAGGGTTTTTAAGTTACAGCCTCTCTGAAACCCATTTTTTAATCCATCTGGTATCCGTCAGCACCTAGCAGTGCTTTCAGTAAACAGCTGTTGGATGAACATCGACTGTTACCGCTGAGGGAGAATAACATAGAAGTCCAACCAGTGGACCGTTCAGGAGCATATGTTCTCCTTGAGGAGGCATATGATACACCCCTGAGTAATTACACACGGAGTGCTCTATAGGATTGCATACCAGATGATGGTACAGAGAATAAATATGATGGGACTTTAGAGGAGAGAGAGAGGCGTGGGCTGAGGAGTCCAGGAAAGGCTTTTCCGGGAGGGTTAGGAATGCAGATGGCTCTTACTTGGTGGGATTGGCTCAGTGGATGGGAGAGGAGTCATCATTCCGATGAGGTCATAAGGCATGCTCAGGCAGGGCACCTAGCTTCACGTGCTGCATTTCTTTGTGTTTATCTGTCACCAGCGACTATTTCCCTCATACACGTGCACTAAAAGTTTCCTACGTTGTCCAGATTGATTCTCTTCTCGATTTCAAATAACGAATTCGGATGGCAAAGGATACGTTTTTCCCCAAGCCTCATGTATTTGGTCCCTCAGTTTCAGAGAGCAAGCCGCAGAGCTTCAGGATAGCGGCAGATCTCTCCGAATCTATTCTGTTTCTGTGTCTGGAAGGCAAGGAAGCCCCTTATTGGTATTTCTCCCCCTGTGCATAGTTAATTCAGATCTGTTGCATTCAGGAATATGAAGGCAGTCTAACATGACTTTCCTGTCAGTAGGTCATCAATCCAGAAGTGTTTGAAAGTTGGCTACTTGCTATGTGAATACTAAAGCATATGTATCTATCACATAAAAAGAATGTGTTAAAAGAAAGCATATTAGCAGAAAGCAAAGAACACATTATTTGAGAAGCATTTGATACTCTATATACTAGTTATGTGTAAGATTTTTTTGGTTTGGTTCTTAATGGGCAATTTATAGAACTGTTTCCTGGTCTGATTCTATTGTAGGCAGCTATGAATATCTCCAAAATGCACCTCCTGGATTTTTTCCAAGACTTGGTGTTATTGGTTTTGCTGGCATTGTTGGACTTCTTTTGGCTAGAGGTAGGTGCACTTTTATGGGTTTTTTTTTTTAAACCACTCATAAGGAAGAGATAAGATAGATACTCGGTTTTTTCTTTTTATTTGCCAGTTGTTGGAATAATGAGTTGGTTCCTAAAATATGGCTTTCTTAATATATAATTGATATGGTTGTTTTCTCCAGTGTATTTGATTTTAGACATACGTATAAATTACAAAAATACGAAATGGAAGAAATTATATACCCCTGGTTGAAAGGATAATATAGTTATATCCTTTATAGGTACGTTTACTTGATCAAATTTCCATCTCTCTTTGGTACAGAGTGAATTTTTGTTAACCACAAATCTGTTTCACCTGAGACTCTGTTTCTATTGTTTTTCACTATTGAAATCAGGCTATTAATCACAGTAAATAGAACAGTGATTTTGTAGGGATTTTATGAATTTCTTGATGTGTCTGTCATAGCTTCAGTTACCAGTGATACAAAAAATTTTAAAACACTTAAAAGCTGATAAATGTCACCTGAAATGTGTTACTACACTATACTGCTGGATTCCAAACATTCATAGGAAACAAAGGATGACAAGGTACTTCACTATAATGAGATCAATTTGTTATAAACTACTGAGGTTTCACTGATTATAAAATTCAGACTTTACAAAAATTCCTAAAATAGAGAGTTTATGAACCCTGCAATCAGACCCTCATAAAAGATTAACTATAGTGACTCCTTCGGTACCCATTCCTCCAATTTTAAAAAGCTTTTCTGTACGTGCCTTATCTGTTATTTTAGTCTAGAGGCAGGTGGCACTGGTGCCCCTCCCTCAGCCTGTGGAACGAACTCCTGTCATAGTTTCTGTGCCCTCCTCCCATCCTGTGCAGAATATATAAGAATTAAAGTTAGAGTTCATTTTTACTAACCGGCTTGCGAAAGAGTTGAACCAAATCCCCCCCCCTCCCCCCCCCGCAAACATTTTCCCCCTCCTTTCTGTAAAGCTGTCCAAAACAGCATTCCTGTCTTACTGAGATAGCGTTTGAAATTTATAAAGATCTCAGGGCCAGGGTGTTGGAATCTTGGCTACTGCTAGGGAGCCAGGAATGTGGAATCAAGTGAGATAGGCTGCCCCCCGCCGCCTCCATGGTGAGAGCGTGGCCCTAAAGCATGATTCCTGTGCTATGCGTGTGTATGCGCGTCGCTGTGCTGTCTGGTGTTCATCCCCCTGCACGTCCACTGGGTGACTGTCCCAGGAGGACTGGGGACTGTGCTCTCCTGGGCAAAACAGCAGCAGAAGGACACACACTCCTGCGGGTTCTAGTCCTTCATTTTTTGCTTGCTGGTTTATCTTTTCCTCTCTCCTTTTCCTTTTCCCAGGAGGGCTCAGTAGCATTAAAATAATGTAAAACCCTAATTCTTTTTCAAGAAAGTACACGTGGGGGCACCTGGATGGCTCAGTCGGTTAAGCATCCAACTCTTGGTTTCGCCTCAGGTCCTGGTCTCCTGGGCTGTGAGATCAAGGCCCGCCTCAGGCTCCATGCTCAATGGGAATCTGTTTGGATATTCCCTCCCTCTGCCCTTCCCTTCCTTGCTCTCACGCGCTTTCTCTCTCTCTGAAATAAATATATAAATCTTTAAAAAAAGTACACATGCGCACACACACATTCGTGCACAAATATTCAACAACGGGTCTTTTCCTCGGGGCTGGGGTAGAAAGGCGTGCAGTGAACAATGTCAGGTGATCACTGAATAAGATGGGCAGGATGGAGAGCATATTTATTGGGGGTCTGGAGTGCTTTGCAGCCCCCTCCAGGCACAGTTTCTTTTCTCTCTTTTTTTGGTCTAACTTCTACAAATTTTAATTTTTTAATAAAAATTGTATATTTTTAAGGTGTACGACATGATGTTTTGATACACATATATGTATACATATGCGTAGTGAAATGATTACTCTGGTCAAGCTATTTAACATGCCTTCTATCATAGTTACCTTTTATTTTTTTAGATGAAAGCACCAGTAATCTCTCTTAGTAAGTCTCCGGGACTCAATATTGTTAGCCATGGCCATCATGCTCTACATTACTCTCTAGACTTACTCATTCTGCATAACTGCAACTTTGTACCCTGTGACCAGCATCTCTCCATCTCCACCCCCACCTCTTCCGGTAGCCACACTTCTACTGTCTGCTTCTCTGCATTTGACTCTTTTAGATTCCAGATTGTCATTGAGATCATGCGGGTATTGTTCTTTCTCTTTAAGGTTTATTTCACATAGTATAATGTCCTCTGCGTTCATCCATGTTATTACAGGGGGCAGGGTCTCCTTTTTCAAAGCTGAGTAATATTCCGTTCATATAGGTATCACAATTTCTTTATCTCCTCATCCCTTGTCGCTTAGGTTGTTTCCATGTCTTGGCTCTTGTGACTCATGCTGCAGTAAACACAGGCATGCAGGTGTCTGTTTGAGATACTGCTTTCATTTCCTTTGGGTATATACCCAGAAGAGGGATTGCTGGGTCATAGGATAGGGTTTCTTTTTTTTTTTTTAAAGATTTTATTTATTTATTTGATAGACAGAGATCACAAGTAGTAGGCAGAGAGGCAGAGAGAGAGAGGAGGAAGTAGGCTGTCCGCAGAGCGGAGAGCCCGATGTGGGGCTCGATCCCACGACCCTGGGATCATGACCCGAGCCGAAGGCAGCGGCTTTAACCCACTGAGCCACCCAGGCGCCCCTAGGATAGGGTTTCTTGAGCATAAATGCTAAGGTAGTGCTCCTCATTTGATGAGAATGGCCATGACTGGTGGTGATAAGAGGCACCTCTCTAGGAGGTGAGTGGGTGATCATTCCGAGGAAGTGGACTTAGCCAGGTCACTCAAGGATGGCAGGTGGTTATTGCCCACTATCGTTGCCTTCTGGTGGCTCCTCCCCACTTCCTTCCTGAAGTTTTGGAGCCCCCCAGGTCATTCTTGAACCATTAGGAGCTGGAGGCCCAAGAGCTGCTGCTTTCCAGTTTTTTGCAAATGACCCAGAAATGGGTGGTTGTCAGGTGTGCTGTCCTTTACCTGGTCCTCACCTATGTGAGCTGCTCAGGAACTTAAAGCTCCAAGTGTATAGGTGGGACCCCAGGGATAAAAACAGCGTGTTCTAGGGACGCTTGGGTGGCTCAGTTGGTTAAGCGGCTGCCTTCAGCTCAGGTCATGATCCCAGCGTCCTGGGATCGAGTCCCACATCGGGCTCCTTGCTCGGCAGGGAGCTTGCTTCTCCCTCTGCCTCTGCCTGCCTCTCTGTCTGCCTGTGCTCTCTCTCTCTCTCTCTCTCTCTCTCTAACAAATAAATAAATGAAATTTAAAAAAAAAACAGTGTGTTCTAGAGTAATTATATCCTTTCAATCAAGGCAGTAAGACAAGAAGAGAAATGTGAATTTATTATGAGTCTAGATGATAACATTTGTTTTGTCTCCTATGGCGCTAGTTCCATCTTTGGAGATATGTCTGTTTAAAGTTTAAAACCAGTAAACAGCACGTAGGTTATTCTGTGTGTTATTAACATACATTGCCCTAGCATCTATCCATGGCCCACGTGAAAAGCCCCACGCCTCTTGGCAGACACTCTCTGGGTCCAAGTTCATTTCTAGGGGCGTCTCCTGTTTCACCCTCTGTCGGTTTTCTGAACCTTATTCTCAGGCTTCTCTGGTTCTCCATGCTGCTCCCTCTCTTGCCATTCCCCTTTGCCCAGGGCAGGGCTCTCTACGTGTACCAGCGGTGCAAGGGTGTAAGAGCAGCTGTCTTCAGGAGTCTTGAACAGACCAGCTTCAGTCAGTCGTCGCTTACAAAATCCAAAGTCAGAGAGATGAGTGGTGTTGAAACAAGAAAGGAACTTATTTCAGTGAGGCCAACACCCAGAAGACAGTGGACTAGCATCTCAGAGACTATCTCTAAAGTGCTGAAAATGCTTCCAGGTTTATGTAAGGGAAATGTGCGGCAAAGGTTAAGTGCAGGTAGTCCGAGGAGGTCAAGTCCATTATTGTCTTGGAGTCAGTCACGTGGGGTCCTGCTGGCTCAGGGCAGTCCTTACTAATGGAGGGAGGGGCTAGGTTTGGTTCCCACCAGGGGACATTTTGCAAACAGGGTCTTTTGCGGGAGTTAAGAGATGATGGAAAGGGAAATTTCAGCCTTTAGAAAGTGCAGACTGAGGGGTGCCTACCGGCTCAGTCATTAGAGCAGGCAACTCTTAATCTCACGGTTGTAGTTCAAGCCCGGTGTTGGGTGTAGAGATTACTTAAAAATAAAATCATAAGGGGCACCTGGGTGGCTCAGTGGGTTAAGCCTCTGCCTTCGGCTCAGGTCATGATCTCAGGGTCCTGGGATCGAGCCCCGCATCAGGCTCTCTGCTCAGTGGGGAACCTGCTTCCCCCTCTCTCTCTGCCTGCCTCTTTGCCTACTTGTGATCTCTCTCTCTCTCTCTGTCAGATAAATAAATAAAATCTTAAAAAAATAAAATAAAATCTTAAACATTTTTCAGGAAGTGCAGACTGAGATAAAAATGGAGATAGTTGGGGGCGCCTGGGTGGCTCGGTGGGTTAAGGCCACTGCCTTCGGCTCAGGTCGTGATCCCAGGGTCATGGGATCGAGCCCCGCATCGGGCTCTCTGCTCTGTGGACAGCCTGCTTCTTCCTCTCTCTGCCTGCCTCTCTACCTACTTGTGATCTCTGTCTGTCAAATAAATAAATAAAATCTTTTTAAAAAATGGAGATAGTTGAAGTCCTCTTTCATATACCCCCTTGCGGTCAGGACTAAGACTCAGTACTGCGGTGGTCTTGGGACATGGCTCCATGCTCTCCTGGGTCTGACCCCCGTTTTGGGGGTTCCATGTCCTCTTTTCCTTGGTTTGCTCTGCCATGTTCTTGAACTACATGCTCGAGTCACTTTCAAAAAAACCCATGTTGGAAGGAAACTTTACAAATCCTTACAAGTCTGGAAATTACTTTCTACCCTCATGTTAGGTGAGAATTTGGTTGGGTATAGAATCTGTTTTCCATCAAAAGGCCATGTCTTCTAGCATCTGGCATCACAGATGTGTGTGTCAGCAGCCAGCCTGGATGCCTGTTCCTTCTGAAGTGGTTCACTTTTTTCCCCCCGGAAGCTTTGAGGATCTTGTAATCTTCAGTGTTCTGAACTTCCAAGGTGGTGTGACTGCCTGTAGATGTCTCATTCCTGGTTGGGCATTTTGGTGGCTTGCAACCTTCAGCTGTAGGAACATAATCTGGTTTGTATTTCTTTGAAAATTTACTCTTGGGGCACCTGGGTGGCTCCGTCATTAAGCGTCTGCCTTAGGCTCAGGTCATGATCCCAGGGTCCTGGGATCGAGCCCCGCATCGGGCTCCCTGCACATCGGGAAGCCTGCTTCTCCCTTTCCCACTCCCCCTGCTTGTATTCCTGCTCTTGCTGTCTCCCTCTCTCTGTCAAATAAATAAAATCTTCAAAAAAGAAAATTTACTCTCATTCTTTTTCCTTTCTGAATTAGCAATGAAGCTGTTTAAGTGACTCTGTATGTCTCTTTTATTTTCTTGTTCATTTTATTCCTTTTGATATGATTGTTTTTACTTTTGTCATTTCCAAGTAGCTCTTTCTTGTTCTTTGATTATCCCCTTTTCATAGAACCCTTTTTTCTTTTAATGTAGTAGCTGATTAAGTTTATTCAACCATACTTAATAACAGGTATATTTTTGTTTTTAAGTTCTTTTGTTGCCTGGAGGGTCATTTTTTTCCTTTCTTGCTTGTCTCGATCTCCCCTTTTATGCTGTAGGCCTTCCTCAAATGACTAGAGATTATTGGTTATACAGTCAAGTATAAGAGCAAGACAATTGAAATGCTAATAAGAATTTTTTGTGCATAGGTGGGGCTTACTGGCCAGTAGGTTCTACCTCAGGGTGAGCTGAAAGGGAACTGACTTTATATGGAAGGTGCCTACACCTGGGGCCATAGCAGGGAAAACTCTGCTCTTGGGTACAATGCTCACATGCACACACACTGGCTATCTTGGTTCTCAGCAGAAAATTTATGGCATTTCTTTAGAGATACTTTTTTTTTTAAAGTAGGCTTTGTACCCAGCATGGAGCCAAATGCAGGACTTAAATTTACCCTGAGATCAAGACCTGAGCTGAGATCAAGAGTCAGATGCTTGACTGACTGAGCCACCCGAGCACCCCTCTTTAGAGATACTTCTTCCCCTTTGTAAAAGTTTGGCTGGACAGACTGCCTGGCCACAGAGTTTTGTACCAAGATGGCACTGAGGAAGGAGAGAATCACCCCTAGGCTCTGCACAGGACTTGCATTTGCATCCATCCGTGGTCCCCACATCTCCCCGCCTCCCTCCCTCTTGATCCTTGGCTGCCCTCGCCATCCTCCACAGTACCTGCCGTCTCTGGGCTGCCCGAGGACCTGCTGCTCCCTCCTCTGCAGCCCCTCCTCGGGACTTCATAGCTGTGTGTTCTCTTGCCTCTGTCCACTCTCTGTTTTCTGTAGGATGGATGACACCTCTTATCTCCCAATGGCCCCTCCACCCATTTTCTCTTCATTGCGGGTTTATTACCTGTATTTTATTCTTTTACTGTTATTTTCATGGAGTATTAGAAAGGAGAGGAGAGCAAGGCTTGAGTTGAGTCCTTAAATAGGAAACCAGTTTACTATAAAAGAACATAAACCTTGGAGACCAAAGTGCCATGTGCTTCTTTTCAGAACGTTCTTTATTTTTGCTCTCTTAGAAGTGGTGGTTCTCTTGCAGACATTGTGCTGATGAAAGAAGCCAGTCACAAAGGACCACGTACTGTATAACTGCATTTATATATGCATTATATAACTGCATTTATATATTTGTGTATATGTGGAATGTCCAGAGTAGGCAACTCTGTAGACACAAAACGTAGATTAGTGGTTCCCTAGGGATTGGGGTCATGGGGGAAGAGGTGGGGTGACTGCTAATAGATATGGTGTTTCTTTTGGGGGGTGATGAAAATATTCTAGAATTGATTGTAGTGATGGTTTGCATACCTCTGTGAATACATCAAAATAAATATACACTGTAAATGGGTGACTTGTGTGAGTTATATCTCACCAAAGCTATGGGAACGTGATGGTTCTTTGCGGTGTGTATGACATTATTAGGCACATTCTCTGCTAATCTAGGATCAAAGAAAAGAAGTCTTATTCAGTGTTAGGTGTCCAGGGCAAACGGAGATGGTAAGGGTCATGAATTATCTCTTGACATCTACAACCTTTTATTCTGTAGGCTCAAAAATAAAGAAGCTGGTATATCCACCTGGATTCATGGGACTTGCTGCCTCTCTTTATTATCCACAACAAGCCATCGTATTTGTCCAGGTAAGTTAGACGCAATAAGCCGTGGTGTCCCTTTTTCTGGCTTGTGTATGTTTGAGCTTACTGCTTAATATTTTTTATTCTGCAGCTTTTATTGTACCTGACTAGAATTTGTTTGCACTTATAGATGAACTGGCACAAGTTTAAGTGCTTTTCTCCGCCACATGCCTCAGTTCTGGCCCTCCTTCCGATCGTGTCAGTATTCAGAGAATGCACACTAAGTTAAATATTAGTCCAAAGAATCAAGATACCTTTTTGAGGGGCATATTTACATGTCACGGAAGTCTAGAGACTCACACTCCACAGCTGCTAGTTATGGGTCATTCTCCATTTGGGTGCATGGGATCACAACCTGTCCTCCTTGGAGTTGCACGCATAGGCCCGTGCTCTGGCCCTCTGCACCTTCTCCCTGGGCCTGGTGTCGGCCTCACTTTACTTGCTGGGGGATTCAAGGTGTATAATCCCTTCTGCCGGGAATGCCCCTCTCAGGGCTCTCAGTTGGCTGCTCCTTTCTTTCCCTTCAGACCTCAGCTTGATGGCATCCTGTCAAGTCGGAGAACAGAGTTGGCAGGCAAGATGGGTAAAGCTACGTTTTAGTCTGCTCAGGGTTCCCTCACAAAATACCACAGATGGGGTGGCTAGAACAACAGAGATTTATTTCTGTGCTGTTCCGGAGGCTGGAAGTCCAGATCACGGTGCTGGTAGGGTTGGTTTCTCCTAGGACCTCTCTCCTTGTCTTGCAGATGGCCACCGTTTCCTGGTACGTGGACATCCCTCGTGTCTCACCCTCGTCTTCTAATGACACCAGTCGTTTTGGATTAGAGCCCCACTCTTATTACCTCATTGAACCTCGGTCACTCCTTTAAAGGCTCTATCTCCAAATAGCCACGCCATGGGTTAGGACTTCAGCATGTGAATTTTGAGAGACACATTTCAGTCCCTAACAGCTAGACCAGCTGTTCGCAAAGTGTGGTCCCTAGACCAGCAACATCAGGATCCCCTGGCTTGTTAGAAATGCACATTCTCAGGCCCCAAGCAGATTGACTGACTCAACATTCTGAAGATGAGGGCCAGCCATCTGGGTTTTAGCAAGCTCCCCAGGGGGTTTGAGTGTCCTTGATGTTTGAGAACCACTGAGACAGGCTCTAGCCTGTCTTCCTCAGGGCAGTGGGGTCTGGACTTAGGGGAACTCTAGACATCGAGTGCCTTAGAAACCTGGCAAGAACAAAGTAGGCTCGAGGTTTTGAAGTCCTGGACAGCATCTGGAGACAGGGACCTGCCCAGTTTCTGGAGGTACTCTGTCACGCCGAGACTTGGTCCCAGAGGAGCAGCAGTGCCGTCATTAGAGTTGGGCCCTCAGGGCTCTGAGCCAGGCCGCTCTGACCCTGAGCCCCCTGGAGTGCTCGTGACAGGATTGAGGCTGGATTCCTGGATTGCACTGTAGTCGTAGGTGGGCGCCTAGTGGCCGCAGCTGTGAGAAATGGGTGGCTTTGGTAGCAGATGCCAGGAAGGTCTTTATCACATGGGCTTGACACTGTTTAATGCAGTCCTGGAGGCAGTCCTGGAAGCCATGTCCCCCCTGCCTGCTTCAGCCCCGGCTCAGGAACAGTGAATCACATCTGCCTGCCCCAGCTCATCAGCACCGTTGTTCGTCATCTCAGTGTGTTGTGGTTTCACTGGTAAATGGATAGGGTGTGGAGGGTGGGCTGGGCTGCTGCTCCAGAAGCACATGTGGCTGCCCCTTGAGTAGAGGTCTTTTTATTTATATGCCACAGCATATGTTGCAAAAGAGCTTTTGTATTCACAGCCAAGATCGTAGGATGCAAATATGAGTTGTATTCTAACTTATTTTTCAAGTCAGTGGGAAGAGTGTTTCGTCTTTTATTTGGTACTTAGAGTAAGCCAGAACAAAACAGTTAACTTCATTTTCACTAGACCTAAAACATTAGCAGTCTATTTGGGATGATGAGGAAGTTCTGGACATGGATAATGGTGATGGTTTCATAACACTATGAATGCACTTAATGCCACTGAATTGTACACCTAAAAATGGATAAAATGGCAAATTGTATGTATATTTTGCTACAATAAAAAGAAAGAGACATCAGTGATTGAAAGGATTTTCTGTTACTGTTTTAGTGCGATTTAGTTCCTGTGTCAACAGTTTTAATTTTTTTTTATGAACACCCTGACCTTGGACCAGCCACATAATTGCTCACGTTGTTTTTTGTTCAGTAGTGTTTGGAGAGAAGTACTGTAAGAAAATGCTTAAAGTGATGGCAAATGTTCTTTTCCTCTCAGAAATGTAAAGTACCAAGAATAGTGTCATATATGTGGTAAATGCTCGATATGTCTACTAGTGGGTCTGAGAATCATATATTTTAAGAACAGAGCAACCGGAAGAAAATAACTACTAGTACTGTGACCTTAGTTGGACTGGCTACTTGGCCACTGAGCATTTCCTTACAATCTTTGCCTACTTACTGCACAGGGTTGATCATTTAGAATAGGGATAATTCATGTGAAATTGTTTTGTAAACTAAAGTGCTCTACATAGATCAATTATTATAAAAATTAGAAAGAATAGGGGTGCCTGGGTGGCTCAGTGGGTTAAAGCCTCTGCCTTCGGCTCAGGTCATGATCTCAGGGTCCTGGGATCGAGCCCCGCATCGGGCTCTCTGCTCGGCAGGGAGTCTGCTTCCCCCTCTCTCTCTGCCTGCCCCTCTGCCTACCTGTGATCTCTGTCTGTCAAATAAATAAAATCTTTAAAAAAAATTAGAAAGAATAGTAACTCCTTTCGGAAACTCGCAGTGGAAATTCTGTGTGGAAGGGTAATCAACATAGTTTGTCATGTGTAGGACCAATGAATGCAAATTACTGGAAGCTTTTTTTTTTTTTTAAGAAAACGCAGTACTTAAAAAAAAAATTCCAACAGTTAAATTCAGCTAGCGAAAGGTGGACCAGGGCATTTTTTTTTAATTTTTAAATTTTTTTAAAACATTAAAAAAATGTAGTTGCCGCATGATGTCACATTAGTTTCAGGTGTGCAGCATAGTGTTTTAACAAGTTTATACATTATGCTGTGCTCTCACCGTGCAGTGCTATCACAGTATCACATGAAGATGTGAGCGTCTTGGCCCTAGAGTGTTCTCTGACCCCGGCACCTGCCTCTCAGGATGTTGTAGAAAGGATCGTGGATCAAGAGGCAAAATCCGTATATAGAAACGTGAAGACTTTATGTTTTGGGGGACCTGGGAAAACCAAGACCATCTTCATTAGGTTCACCTATTTTTTTTAAACTAGGCCCCTAAAATGAGTGAGTGACTTTCCTGTGCCTTGTTGGTTGGCTATGACGTGTTAGATATGATAGGCAGAAGACTTCTTTCTGTGTCTGGTTTTCAGGAATTTCACCTGTCAGTGGTTGACCTTCATTCTTTTCCTTATTCACTTGTAATTTATGGCAAATTATTTCAGACACTAACTGCGTGACCAAACTGTGTTTTCTTTTTAATGCTAAGATTCTCACTATCTTTGTATTTGCTTCTGTTGCCCAGCCTTAATGTATATGCCCCAGGGCTTCTGGGGTCATTGTATGCTTAACTACAGTTCTTTTGGAAACAGGAAAAAGGAAAGTGGAATATTCTTATTCTTACCAGTCATGTATGGAATAGTAATGGATCTTTTATATTTTGTTTCAAGGTCAGTGGGGAGAAATTATATGACTGGGGTTTACGAGGATACATAGTCATAGAAGATTTGTGGAAGGAGAACTTTCAAAAGGTGAGAAAGATCTTTTTCATTATCTTCCTTTTGGTTTAAATATATGGTCTCTTTAGGGTTTTGTAAGATTCTTGATAACACTGTTGCCTGATCCTGCTTTTTCTCTTTGTTTTCATTATGCCTCTAGCTCAGATTCTCTATTGGTGGCCTTTATTGGAGGAGCAAGAGAACCTCTGTGTATTTAGTTATTGCCAGTAAGGCTAAAAAGTGGTGACCATGAAATGCATTCCACTGCACTCGTAGATCATCATTTTCTCTCATATTTATAAGGTGTTCAAAGTGTAGCATGTTTTCTGAAAGTTTTATCAAAACTGGATTCATAGGGAACATACTGTGTTCCCAGGCAAAAAAACAACAGCACCAAAAACACATACACACACACACACACACACACACACACACACACAAAACTAAACAAGGCTCCTCCTCTTGCTATTATACTTGTTATGGGCTCCCTCCTTTACTTTAGCATGACCGGATTCCCTAGCTTCCTTGGCCCACTTAAGGGCTTGAGCCGTGGTATAGGGGGGCAATCAGCCACCAGCCACAGACCATATTCTCTGTTATGACTGGTGGATGAGCAGCAGAGGGAGAAGGCTGTGTAATTGTAAGAGGGTGTCCTCTTTCATCTTTCTTACAGCCCCATAGCTGAATGAATGTTGCCCCTGTTTGCTAGAACATTCTTTCCTCTGATAAGGAAGAATGAGTATAGAATAAGGTATCATGTCTCCTCCAAGCCCTCCGAGGCACTGCTCCATAAGGAAGAATTAGAGTTCTTACATTAACATACCTTCTACCTTATAGATGGAAGGAAGTTCATTTTGAGTTCTGTTATCTCAAGTCAAAATACTCTTTAAAAATACAAAGAACTGTGTTAAAATTGAAATCCAGAGTTTTGAACTGGAATTTGGATGTAACATTATAGAATCAGTGGTAAGCCATCCTCATTATTTACAGAAACAGTCTTCCAGTGAAATCTTAAGACTCATGTTTGTGTTAGTAGTAGCTAAAGGAATTAGTCTCTCTGGAGCCTGTTTAAGCTAGCTTTGAGTAGGAAGTTCTGTGTTAATATCAAGTACCCTTTGGCAATCCCCTTTAAAGAATAAACACCCCTAGTTTTGTTTCCATTCCTCTGACATTTTCTTTGGCAGCTTGCTTTCCTGTTTAAAGAATTCCTTAAGTCCACACCGAGTTTTATATGGGAAAGGAAATAGAATGTCAGGAAGGGGGGTGCCTGGGTGGCTCAGTGGGTTAAGCCTCTGCCTTCAGCTCAGGTCATGATCTCAGAGTCATGGGATCGAGCCCCACATCAGGTTCTCTGCTCCCCAGGGAGCCTGCTTCCCCGCTCTCTCTCCCTGCCTCTGCCTACTTGTGATCTCTCTCTCTCTCTCTCTCTGTGTCAAAAATAAATAAAATCTTAAAAAAAAAAACACGCCAGGAAGGCTCTACAGAGCCCTAGAAAGAAATGTGGAAAATGAAACTCATGCTCAGTTCCAAGTGCTCACTGTGGTGGTGGCAGGGACACACGTGCCCGGAAGCCAGTTGTGGGGAGGTCTCCTGAGAGCCTCTGAGACACACGTGCCCCGAAGCCAGTTGTGGGGAGGTCTCCTGGGAGCCTCTGAGTGCTCACCGCGGTGTCTGTGGGCAGCTCAGTCCCACTGTGCAGGAAAGCCAAGAAGGGGATCCCCCCAGAGCCTCTAGCTTAGAAATAACTTTCTCTGCTCTGAGAATTCAGCCCAGGGGAGAAGCAGCGGGATTGTGGTTGGAATGCAGGTTAAACAGGCCAGCATTTTATGGTAATTTGAAAACGTTAGATATTAAAGACACTCACATTTATATGTGAGTCTTCGGGGAATGAGAGATTAAAGATTTCCAATTAGCTCACAGTTGGCCTGGATTTTTTTTCCTCTGGTCTTCTGTGCTCTTGTCCTCTTCAGAGTCATTGAGAATGTAATGTTCTTTCATTTGTTTACCATGAAAGCGTAATCTCTTCCAGACCGTTGTGTGTTCTCCCTAGAAGGTAATAAAATTGATGTTGACTACTTAAACATTTCACACAAGTTTTAAATGAAGAACAACAGAAAGCTCTAATCAAATTTTTTTAGAGTTAGATTTCAGGAATTATCTGATGGTGAAATGCCATTGTTTTTTATTATTTTTATTTATTTATTTATTTATTTATATTTGTCAGATAGAGAGCGCAGGAGCGAGCACAGGCAGACAGAGAGGCAGGCAGAGGCAGAGGGAGAAGCAGGCTCACTGCTGAGCAAGGAGCCCGATGTGGGACTCGATCCCAGGACGCTGGGATCATGACCTGAGCCGAAGGCAGCTGCTTAACCAACTGAGCCACCCAGGCATCCCGCCATTGTTTTTTATTGATTGCATTTCCCCCTTCTTGTTGGCTTTTATGGGTTTCAGTGGTTTTAATTTTGTTTCATGGATGAGAGCAAAGATTTAAGTTACCCTGGAACAGGAATCCTTTGGGACCCAGGAACTGTGTCTCTGAAGGGACCTGGAGGGACGCTTCGTGATTGAGAGTTTTGTTTGTTTCTTAGCTTATTTGGAAGTTGGTTTTCAAGTCAGGCTTGAAATTAGCAGTCTCAATTAAATGCAATCTAATTCATGGTTGTCCATAGTTACCACTGTAGTGATCTGACAAAGGTACATGCTTGTGGTTCTAAATGGTCAAAAGGAATCTGTGGACAGCGTATTTAAAACAGGGCCCTGAAATTTTCAGTGGTAGGAATGATGGCTCAGTTCTTAATTACATTATTTGCCATGGAGTTGTATTATTCTCAGAGACCCTAAATAAGTCTGCGGCGTTTTTCTTCTCTGCCACATCCCTTTTTCCCATTTACTTACTTACTTACTTACTTATCCGACAGACAGAGATCACAAGTAGGCAGAGAGAGAGAGGAGGAAGCAGGCTGTCCGCAGAGCAGAGAGTCCGATGCGGGGCTCGATCCCATGACCCTGGGATCATGACCCGAGCCAATGGCAGTGGCTTTAACCCACTGAGCCACCCAGGCGCCCCCCCTTTTCCCTTTTAGAAATTGATACTAAATGTTTGCACTGAGTCTTTGACCAGCAGTTTGGATGAGGTGGTCTTTCAGTTCTGTCATTGCCTTTGGTCAGGTCAGAGAAATTTATCTGCTTCAACTAAAATGAACTCTTTGTCAGAATTGTGAAGCGGTGATGGGTGTGTCCAAAAATATTGTGAGCCTAGTGTTGTCTGGGGTTTGTTTTTGTTTTTCAGATAGAAAATGCCTGTTGGGTTTTAAACTCTCTACAGGGGCACCTGGCTGGCTCAGTCAGTGGAGCATGCAACGCTTGATCTCGGGGTCGTGAGTTCAAGCCCCACGTTGGGTGCCTACAGAGATTACTTTTTTTTTTTTTAAAGATTTTATTTATTTATTTGTCAGGGAGAGAGCGGGAGCGAACACAGGCAGACAGAGAGGCAGGCAGAGGCAGAGGGAGAAGCAGGCTCCCCGCTGAGCAAGGAGCCCGATGTGGGACTCGATCCCAGGACGCTGGGATCATGACCTGAGCTGAAGGCAGCCGCTTAACCAACTGAGCCACCCAGGCGTCCCTACAGAGATTACTTTTTAAAAAAATAAAATCTTAAAAAAAATTTCTGTTTATAGACACACACACACACACAGTTTAAAATCCAACAATATAATGACCACATATATACCAATCATCCACCCACCTTTAAAGGCAAATACTAATGCCTTCCAAGTTCTCCATGCCCTCTCCCTCCTGCACCTGTCTCCCCAGAGGGAACTACTATCCATTATTTGGCTTTTCATCTTCTTGTTCTTCTTCTAAAACATTGTGGCTGAACGTGCCTGTTTTTTATCTTTAAAATATATCAAATACACATGCAAAGAGTTTATCTAGATGGATTCTTACTATGTGTACTATTGTGTACCTTGTTTTGCTCCCTTAACATGTTTATGGGCTGAGTTTGGCTACAGTCTCTTCATTTTCACTGCTGTAGAATATTCCTTTGTGGGAAAATAACCATGTTGATGACTAGTTGGGTGATTTTCTGTTTATTGTTTCACACACAGCTGTGAGCATTTTTGTACCTGTGTCAGGTTTATTAGGAGTTTCCGTAGGCTGGGATTCCTGTTCATAGGGTCTGCACATCAGTTTTACTAGGTGACGCCAAGTCGTTTTACAAAGTGGTTGTTTCCAATTTTGCAATTCTGGTAGCTTTAAAACAATTTTTCACCATGGGGGATGTGTTTGTGTGCATGCGTACGTGCGTGTGCATGCACGTTTGTGTGATTTTGCTTTATTCTCCAATTTTTATTTTGAAAAAATTGCAAAACTACAGAACAATTGCAGAAATAATAATGATTATCCCCTTCACTTCGATTCCCCAGCTAACATTTTGCCACATTTGCTTTGTCTCTTATTTTACACATGTGTGGGCACTCACACACATGTATTTTCTCTTTCTGAACTATGTGAGAATTAGTTGTGGGTATCATTGCACTTCTCACGCATACCTAATTCAGCATGTATTTCCAAAGAACGCAGACATTCACTAATATAATCGCAATACCATTATCACACTGGGGAAAGATAACATTTCCTTGTTTCCGTAAGCGTTACCTTATATGCAGTCCATATTCGGGTTTCTCCAGCTGCCCCAATAATGTGCATTCCTTCACCAACTCTTTTTTTTTAAAGATTTTATTTATTTATTTGACAGAGAGAGATCACAAGCAGGCAGGCAGGGGGGCAGGAAGCAGGCTCCCCGCTGAGCAGAGAGCCTTATGCGGGGCTCAAACCCAGGACCCTGTGATCATGACCTGAGCCGAAGGCAAAGGCTTAACCCTCTGAGCCACCCAGGTGCCCCCCCTTCAACAACTTTGTAATTTCCTTTTTTAGCTTAGTGAATTAGTATAAGGCAAGCTCCCTTGTGACCATGATCTAAAGACAAAAACCAGAATTTTTCCAGCCTTCCCAGAACTCCCTCCGTGTAGCCCACTCCAATTACAGTTCTCTCCCTCCATCCAAAAATTACCTACTACCTGACTTTTATAGTAATAGCTTTCTTATTTTTCTTTATGGTTTTATCATCTAAGTATCCCTGTCACTTTAGTTTTGCCTCTTTGTATTTCTGAATTTGTATGCCTTTTAAGTCTTTTTCCCTCCCCCTTTTTAAAGTCACTTTTAATCTACAGTTGCCCCTTCCATCTTTTTATTTTCCTTACAACGTATCTATTAAAAGAACCCGGCATATTGGACCTAAAGAGTCTCCATTGGTTTGGGCCTTGCTGATAGCGCACTTGACCATGTTCCTGTCTTCTCAGCATTTCCTGCAGATTGGCAGCAGGATTCAGATGATTGATTGATAAGGTTTGTGTTTGATCCTTTTGGCAAGGCTGTAGGTCTACATAGGCACCTAAGTCTGGTTTTCACTTTGCTGTTTTGGTGTTAACGGGTATTGACTCCCAGTGCCTAGACCCGTGGATTCACTGGGGGTTAGAAAATGGTTATATTCTACCTCTGTCATGTCATTTTTCACATATTAGCTGGAATACTTTAATACTGGAACTACTTCCGCTCATCTACTGTTTACTTACCCAGTTAGAGGAAAGACAGGATAAATGCTTTATTTTTTCTCTTATGCATCCAGTTTTCAAAATAATGGATCGGTTCCCTCTCATCCTCAGAGAGTCACCAGTTAGTTTTTTAAATATAGTTATGAATTTGTAGATTTATACGTATTTGGATTTGAATGTTTTATGATTCATAGTCCTTATTTAAATTCCGATTGTCCCACTTCAGCTAGTAGAAGTTGTCTTTGAGTCCTTTTGACATGACCCAAGTAGTCTGATGGTTTCCTTATTATCTAGCATGTCACAATGGCTTCAGAATTTCTCATTGTAGTTTTAATGTACATTTCCTTGATCACTAATGAGGTTGAGCATTTTCACGTGTTTATTGGTTTCTTCTTCTTGACACACCTACTCCTCCTGTCTTTTGGCCATTTTTTGGTATGAGTAATGTGTTTCTTCCTTAGTGGTTTATAGGGGCTCTTTATTTTTTTTCCCTAGATGCTAATATTGTGGGTCATGTGTTGGCAGATGCCTTCTCCCAGTTTGAGGGTTGTCTTTTCGGTTTGGGTGTCTTCTGACGATCAAAAGTTCTTACTGTAGTCGGTTTTATTGATTTTTTTTTTCCATTATGGTTTTCACTCTGAGTCTAGGAGCTTAATAAAAGCCTGAAACTATTTACTGATTGTCCATTGCTGATCTGAAACCCTTTTGCAAGTATCAGCCCAATGTCTGAGTATCTGAGATGGATGCCAATTGTGGGCGTGGGGCCCCAGGGTCACAGATGGCTCTTTTGGAGTTGTCCTATAATTAGCCAGACACAGCAGTGCGTCTCAATAAATGGCACGTTTAGTTTTCACTAGGTTTAAAAAAAAATGTAAGAAGTTACTAGGAAAGAATTGTAGAATGACCGTTAAAGGCCAACAAAAACTAAAAAGCCAAATCTTAATAATTCTTTAAAGGGCAGGAAAATCCATGAAGAAATACAGACCTATTACTAACACGAAAAGCGAGCAGAACTTCTGAAGCTGGGCTTTTAATAGTTGTGTTCAGGCCCCTGCTGGCTCAGCAGGGAAATGAAAGGGAAGCAACAGCCACCACCCTGAGTAAATCCGCCGCGCTTTCTCTTCCTCCATTCCAAATTCCTCAGCTTGCTAAACACTCAAGTTTAGCTCTCAGTAAGTTACGTGGTTTCACAGTGATCCTTTCTGATATTTCTATCCCAGACGGAGAAATACTGCGTGATTCAACTTCCATGAAGTGTCTGAAATAGTCAGACTTGGAGGCACAGAGAACAGAATGGTGGTTGCCAGGGGCTGGGTGTGGGGAAGGGGCTCGGGGCATTACTGTTCAAGGGGTGTGAAGTGTCAGTCACGCAAGATGAGTATGTGCTAGAATCTGCCATGCACCACTGTGCCTGCAGGTCAACACGACTGAATCGTACGTTTCAGAATTCGTCCGGAGAGTTAATCTCCTGTTAAGCCTTCTTAACACAATAAAACATAAGTAAAAATAAGGGCGATGTGGTGGGTTTTCCTTAAAGCTAAATTTGTTCTGCATTGGTGCCTTTTCTGGGGTCGGCTGTTTAAAAACTAAAGGTACTAGGCAATGATTTTTCTTTTCTTTTTTTTAAACATCACTACTTAACAAAATAAAAAGTTAAAAATTCTGGGCAAGGGGAGCATCTCCTGTTTTGAAAGGCATAAAGCTTTTGCATCAGGGAAGGTGGACCAAGCAGAATGCGGCCTCGCCTGGTGGCTGAGAGTGTGGACTCCGGAGCACATGGCCCTGCCCTGCCCCGCCTCGCCTCTGCCTCTTACAAGCCTTGAAACCTGGGGAAACTGCTCAGGCACTCTGGGAAATGGGAGTAGGACCACATGGGGCTGCTTTGAGGACAAAGTGAGTTTATCCCTGTAAGAAACTTATAAAATGGCCAGACTCTCGCACGTATAGCCATGACAGGTGTCCTGTGACACTGCATACTTTTGCTTCTGCTTGAGAAGCTGACACATCCTGATGGGAGATGGAACCGGAGGGCTTATATCCACTAGTCAAGAGGCCTCCCACCAGTGTTTTAGTTTCCTATCCTGCCAAAACAAATGACTACAAATTTACTGGCTGAAAGTAATACAAATTTATATTCTCTTAGACCCCCGTAGGTCACAAGTCTAAATCAAGGTGTCAGCAGGGCTGCATTCCTCTCTGGTGGCTCCAGGGGAGAATGCATTTCCCCCCTCATTCAGGTTGTTGACAGAATTTGTTTCAGTTCCTTGTGGTTGTAGGGTCAAGATCTGTTTTGCTGGCTGCCAGCTGAGGCCTGTTCCTAGCTTCTAGAGGCCGCAGCTTTCCTTGGCTCACAGCCCTCTTCCCCCATCTTCAAGGCCAGCTACTGCAAGTTGCATTCTTTTCATGTCCCATTTCTCTGACCCTGTCTTCTGTCTCCCTCTCTGGCTATATCGGAACCCACGTAATAATGCAGAATAGTCTCCCTATTGGAAAGTCAGCTGAGAGCAGCCTGAACCTCCATGCCATGTAAATTCACCTTTGCCACGTAAGGTAACACAATCACAGTTCCCAGCATTAGGGTGTGGACATTTTTGGGGGAGGCTAGATTCTGCTTACCTTAGCCGGTGAACTAGAATGTCACTGGGGTTTTTAACAGGTCATTTATCCTTACCTTTTATTTCTTCGTCGAAAAGATACATGATCTTTTACCTAGGATAAATAATGTTTATCGAGTACTTGCTGTGAGCTTGGCCTTGGGTGCTAAACTCCTTGTTTACAAAGAGTCTGTGGCAGGTTCTCTTATTATCCCCATTATGTGAATGAGAAAATTGCATTTGGGGAAGTTAAGTAGTTGATCAAAATAATCAACTGGTGAGGGGCTCAGACATTTCAGTGGGCTGGTATCCCTCAGAGGTGTGTCTGGAAATCCCTCTTCACATGGCAGTGCATACTAATTAGAAGTAAATGGGGGCACCTGGGTGGCTCAGTGGGTTAAAGTCTCTGCCTTTGGCTCAGGTCATGATCCCAGGGTCCTGGGATCGAGCCCCGAGTCGGGCTCTCTGCTCAGCAGGAAGCCTGCTTCCCTTCCTCTCTCTCTGCCTGCTTCTCTGCCTACTTGTGATCTCTGTCTGTCAAATAAATAAATTAAAAAATCTTAAAAAAAAGAAGTAAATGTTTGGACTAAAACAAGTGTTTTGATTTTGTTAATAGAAATTATCATTCATGTTCGTGGCTATGGTAAGAAAATAAATTTTCTTCTATAGCCTAGCCAAGTTGACACATAAAACTAGCCATCACAGCGCTATTTACCTCATTCCTGTAGCCCTATATAGTCCAATATGGCAGCCACCAGCTCTTGAGTTCTTGAAATATAGCTAGTCTGAATTGAGGTATGTGCTGTAAGTGTAAATTCACAGCAAACTTAGAAGACACCGTACAGGGGCGCCCGGGTGGCTCAGTGGGTTAAAGCCTCTGTCTTCGGCTCGGGTCATGATCTCAGGGTCCTGGGATTGAGCTCCATATTGGGCTCTTTGCTCAGTGGGGAGCCTGCTTCCCCCTTTCTCTCTTTGCCTGCCTCTCTGGCTACTTGTGATCTCTGTCTGTAAGTAAATAAACAAAATCTTTATTAAAAAAAAGACACCGTACAAATAAAAATGTAAACTATCATTTTTATACTGATTATATGTTGAAATATTAATATTTTAGATATGTTGGGTTAAGTAAAATGTATTAATTGTTTTTTTAAATATTTTATTTATTTATTTGTTAGAGAGAGAGAGAGAGAGAGAGATCCAGCACAGGCAGACAGAGAGGCAGGCAGAGGCAGAGGGAGAAGCAGGCTCCCTGCCGAGCAAGGAGCCCGATGTGGGACTCGATCCCAGGACGCTGGGATCATGACCTGAGCCGAAGGCAGCCGCCTAACCAACTGAGCCACCCAGGTGTCCCAGAATGTATTAATTGTTAAAAGACAATGAAGTCTGGATGCCTGGGTGGCTTAGTTGATTGAGCTTCTGACTCTTGATTTTGACTCAGATCATGGTCTAAGGGTCCTGGGATAGAGCCCTGTGTTGGGCTCCATGCTCAGTGGGGAGTCTGCTTGAGACTCTCTCCCCTTCCTGCTCCTCCCCCCACTGACACACACTCTCTCTCTAAAATAAGTAAATCTGAGAGCAAGCACCCCCCCAGGCTCCCCTAATTCTTAAAAAACGTGAAACCCAATGGACATCAAAATTAAATTATAAGGAGAATCAGTTATAAAATATTTCAAATACAACTATCTGAAAAATAGCAAAAAAAGTTAATTTCAGGCTTTTATACTTAATCACAGTCTGTCTTTTGAAGTTGGAGAATTTTTTTTTTTCTGAGATCATGGAAGTTTCTGCCAAGAGAGATCTGATTTGTAATAGGGTGGATGGGTTCAATATTTCTTTAGTGAGATATTTGACTGTCATGTTTTGTTATACTATAAGTGATGCATAACCAAACAAGAAAAATTTCCTAGCAACAGAGTTGTTTTCCTCAACCAGAAGAGTATTTTATGTGCCCATTTTCTGAATGTCCAAAAGATAAAAAAAGCTTATGAATTTAGCATCTTATATTTTTGAGATTGAGATGCTGGCGAATATAGATAGTAGAATATATAAGAGTATCATTAGAAGTACTTGACAAGCATTACATTAAGGTAATTCACACCTAAAATATATTTAACTAGGTAGAGAACTATATGGGTTTTATGATGGACCCAATTGCCGGACATGGTTATCGCACTTACTTTCATAAATGAGGCCTCTTTTTATTTTTATCTCTTTTTGTTCTTCATTAATTGCATACCCAAACATTTTTTTTACCCTTATCAGATCTCTAGGTTCTGTTGCATCTTCATTTGTTTATTTAACAAATGTTTAAATACCATGTGCTTAGGAGGTCCTAGGGATATTGTGCCCTCACGAAGCCTGTATATTAGTAAATGATTCAGCTTATGTATTAGTAAATGAATGGAGGAATTCTACAGATCAGGAAGCACGTGGGTGCTGTGAATGTGAATAAAAGGCTGTCATCTAAATCGAAGGACACATGATGGAAAAGCCTTGATCTAGAGGATGAATAGCGTTTAGCCAGGCAGAAAGTGGGATTTACCAGTCCAGGTCAAGGGATACATTTTGCAAAGTTCTCATCTTTGGAAAGAGCTTGGAAGGTTGGAAAAGGAGCAGCAAGAAGGCCTCTGGGTATGTTTGTGTTTGTGTGTGTGATTGTGGCTCTCAAGGAATACAGTAAGGCACAAGTACTGAGTCCTGTAGAGAGAACTCTGTTCAGAGCAACAAGTAGATGTGGGTGTTGTGTGATGATCTGCCAAGCAATACATAGGGCCTTGTTCCCCACAGCTTCATCATCAAGTGGATGTGGTCTGGAGATAGGGTAACCATATAATTTATCATCCAAGTCAGGATATGCTTGAGAGTGAAAGGGGGTACTGTTAATTATACTGGGACAGTGGGTATAAGCCTGTGTAACTTGGGCTTGCCGGGATATATGATCACCATGCTTAGAGACCAGTTTTCAGCCACTCCGATAAGCCTGGAGTTGCCTAGAAACCATGCTCTGAAATTACAGGGTTAGTTATGTGTTCCTGCTTTCTCACTACCCACCCCCTTCACCCATGGATAACTGCAAGAAGGCCACCAGGAGAACCTGCACCTCGTCTAGACCATGTGATCCCAGCCCTATTGCCCACTTACCTACAGCCTACTGTTTTTGCATTGCCATCTTGTGAGAGTTCACCTCCTTGATGGATATCAGTTCTTACGAACATGTTTTCAGAATTACAGTAATGAAAACATATAGGGAGGAAAGTAAAGCCTTCAACCTTTACCGCATGAACTTTTCCTACTAGAAACTTGCCTACATCACTTCTGGTAGATGACATGACCTAATTATACGTTCCCAGATGGTGGCCAGACAGAATGGGTGTGGTCCAATTATAACCTTTTTCACAGTAAACATGTTTTGTGATTTGGCCCCTATGGTGGATGATACACAGAGAAGAACAGCTTTATTCTTTATTTTTAATTTTTTAAAAAATTCTTTAGCTTTGGCAGCAGCATGAAGCAACAAAGAAATCTTTTCACCCTTGGATTTTTTTTTTTATAGAATCAGCTGTTTGGCTGAATCTCTGTGGTGAGGATTAATGGAGCTTTAGTTCCTGCTCTTCTCTGTGCCTAAGTCACTGTCTACAGCAGGGCCCTCAGGGAGCCTTCGTAATTCCTTCAGTAAACTGAGAAATGGGTCAGGTTGCGTTATAAGAATATTTAATGTTGTATTCAGCCAAATACTGAAGATGGGCATGCTGAGACATTCCAGTCTTTCTTTAGAAGCATCACTATTTCTTTTTAAACTGTATTAATATTCTTAATTTTTGTTTTATAAGCCAGGAAATGTGAAGAATTCACCTGGAAATAAATAGAATGCTCCATGTTCTGCCCATTTTAATCAGGTAAAGAACAAGAGAATTCTGTAGTCTTTTTTTAAGCCTTGTTAAATTAGCACCAGCTGAAATGACTTGTTCTTGATTTAACTTAATTATTATAGCAGTTTCAGCTTCGTGTAGATCCATTAGGGCCAGTATGATGTTTCATTCCATCTTTCATTTGTGGACTTAGGTGCCTTCACTTGTTTGTGTCCATTCTTGAGAAGTTCCTCTTTAGACAAGCTAGAACTTGGCAGTTGGGATTTGCCTACAAAACTGTTTCAAACAATTAAAAAGTGCTATTATTTCTTAGGTTTGTTTTTTTTTAAATAACACTTTACTTTGTAGGCATCCTTGTATTCATCTGATAGTCATTAAATAAACATTTGTTGAATGAGTGATGGTTATAGAGAAGCTCAAGATTATATGGGAATAATATTATAAGTGCCATAGGGAATTCATAGGTGTAATTATTCTTTCTTTAAAGATTGAGTTACCTCAGGCTAGAGGAATTTAGGATACCAGGTGAAGTCAGAAAATCAGTGTGATTTCTTCTGCTCTTATACTCGATTCACTGACTTCAATATTTACTCATGAGTACGAGCTAAGTACAAAACACTAGTTATATTAATGTTAGTTTGTGTATATATTAAAAATGCTATAATAGCACTTGTGATTTCCTGATAAGATTATCTTGATTTCAGAAATAATTAAATATTGAGCTACAAAAAGTGGCTTAATTCTGGCATATCTATGAAGAGGAATGTTATGTTTCAGTAATATTTAATTGCATGGAAACTCGTTAAATGAAAAATCAAGGTAGTATGGTACGTTTTGAGAAAGAATAAAGACCAGGAAATACAACAAAAAATTTAAGTATATATCTTGGGATAGTAGAATTATGGATTTTTTTATAGTTTTTGTTCTATATAACTTTCTGTATTTTAAAATATTCTGCAGTGAATATGAATTTTATAGTCTTTTTTTAATCACTGCTACATTTAGTGTAAATCATGACTTCTATTTACAATCCATGAAAGCCTTCAGTGTGAGGTTTTTCTTTCTCAATCTGTCTCCATATTTTTAGGGATGCAGAGAGTCATATAGTCTTAGAATTTGAGAGGGGTCCTTTGGCCCCCCCCAGCCAGCCTCAAGTGTAAATACCCTGTTGCCCTGTGTGTTCTCGCCTTTCATCTTCACTGATAGGCATCTCACCCCACAGGGCAGCCATCTTTGGACGGTTCTGAATTTTAGGAAGCCCTTTCTTATACTAAGCAAAAATATGTCTTTTTATAACTCCGATGCAGTGGTTCTGATCCTGCCTTAAGGGTCACAGAAAACAAACCCAAGATCCTCTTTCACATCTCAGCCCTTCAGATGGTAGCCCTGAGTCGTACTTCTCAAATTTTATTATACAAACCTGGGGCGCCTGGGTGGCTCAGTGGGTTAATAAGCCTCTGCCTTCGGCTCGGGTCATGATCTCAGGGTCCTGGGATCAAGCCACGCATCAGGCTCTCTGCTCGGTAGTGAGCCTGCTTCCCCCCTCTCTCTGCCTGCCTCTCTGCCTACATGTGATCTCTCTCTCTCTCTGTGTCAAATAAATAAATAAATAAAATCTTAAAAAAAATTTTTATTATACAAACAAATTACCACAGGAGCGTGTTAAAAGACAGAGGCCTAAGCGTCACCCCCAGAATCAGCATCTCTGGAGAGCCAGGCCAGATATGTACCCGGTGGATCTGCTATTAAAAGAGAGACTAGAACTTGAGCAGCCAGGAAACCACATGTGTCCTCCAGAAACTTGACATTGAATATATTATGTTTCGCTGCAGGGACAATGAGATTTGGAATACAGGGAAACTACGTAAATATCTATTTTCTCTTTCCAAAATACTCTGGGCCAGGGTTCAGCTTACTGTATATACAACCTTGATTTCAATCTTTACTTTTTTACTTCTCTGTTGGGGATGGAGTTTTCAACTATAAAAGTGATACATATTTGTTGTAAAGAAATTTTTTTATGGGTGCCTGGGTGGCTTAGTTTGTTAAGCAGTTGACTTTGGCTCAGGTCATGATCCCAGAGTCCTGGGATCCAATCAAGCCCTGCGGCCGGCTCCCTGTTCAGCGGGGAGTCTGCTTCTCTCTCTTTCCTTGCCCCTCCCCACGATCGGGCTCTCATGCTCTCTCTCAAGTAAATAATAAATAAAATCTTTTTAAAAGGAAATTTTTTTAGATAAATATTTTTAGTTTGTCTGGTCCTCTGTTCCTTTTCCATGGTGAATTTCTGTTAATAGTTTGACATACCATTCCACATTTTTTTCTCTGTGTGTAAATGTGTGCACAGTCATACCTTCTTTTGTTTTTTTGACAGAATGAGCTCATATTCCTTGAATTGTTTTGCAGGTACACTGAAACCTCCATGAGGGAACATATCTCAATTTTATTATTACACCTAAAGAAATTAACACTAATTGTTTAATATCATTTCGTATTTAGGTAGTATGCAGATTTCCCTGATTGTCTTTTTGCGTTTGGTTTTTTTGAATCAGGATCCAAACAAGATCTTCCCATTACATTTGACTGATAGGTCCCTGAAGTCCCTTTTTTTTTCAGTGATCAAGAGTGTAATTTATTGTCTTTATATTAATTTCAGGAATTCTAAATGCACAACTTTTAACATTTAAACATGGTCTTTTTTAAAAATTTATTTTTAATTTAAACATATAATGTAACCCCAC
>ML101093.1:43172-71146 GCA_003697995.1 Taxidea taxus jeffersonii
AGTTGTCTTTCTCCGATTGACTTATTTCGCTAAGCATAATACCCTCTAGTTCCATCCATGTCGTCGCAAATGGCAAGATTTCATTTCTTTTGATGGCTGCATAGTATTCCATTGTATATATATACCACTTCTTATTTATCCATTCATCTGTTGATGGACATCTAGGTTCTTTCCATAACTTGGCTATTGTGGACATTGCTGCTATAAACATTCGGGTACACGTGCCCCTTCGGATCACTACGTTTGTATCTTTAGGGTAAATACCCAGTAGTGCAATTGCTGGGTCATAAGGTAGCTCTATTTTCAATTTTTTGAGGAACCTCCATGTTGTTTTCCAGAGTGGTTGCACCAGCTTGCATTCCTACCAACAGTGTAGGAGGGTTCCCCTTTCTCCACATCCTCGCCAGCATCTGTCATTTCCTGACTTGTTAATTTTACCTGAAGTCCCTTTTAAAATGTAATAGTTCCTTCTCCTTCGTTTTCCCCTTGCCATTCATTTTTTGAAACACAGGCCTATTTATCCTTTAGAAGATCCCACATTCTGGCTGTGGCTGAGTACATCCATTTAGTGTCATTCTGTTTACCTCTTGGTTCTTCTCTTCTCTGCATTTTCTGTAAACTGATAGTTAGGTCTGAAGGCTCCATCAGATTGAGGCTCAGTTTTGGTAAGAATACTTCATAAGGCAGTACTGTCTTTAGCTATGTTGAACAAATGAAATAACTTACCTTTTTCCACTTAATTTCTTTTTTTTTAAGATTTTATTTATTTGACAAAGAGAGATCATAAGTAGGCAGAGAAGCAGGCAGAGAGAGGAGGAAGCAGGCTCCCCACTGAGCAGAGAGCCCGATGCGGGGCTCGATCCCAGGACCCCGAGATTATGACCTGAGCCGAAGGCAGAGGCTTTAACCCACTGAGCCACCCAGGCGCCCCTTTCCACTTAATTTCTTACGTGCATCTTTTTCTCTTAGTACTTAGAGATCTATCTCATTCCTCCTCTTAGCTGCTGCTTAATAATTTCCTAGTATGGACTCCCATGGCCTATTGAATCCTTATCAATATAGGTCGTTGACACTTTGCAGTTTTAACAATGCAGTAAATGTATTGAATTCTTAGAAGTCCTAAAGAGATTAATAAACCAAAATGGAAAAGGTAAGTTAGAGGTTTTCATGTTTAACTTAAGAAGTTTGGGTTTTATATTAAAAGATATATTTGTATCTAAAAATATATCTCTAAAATATTGGTAAACCTCTAATTGCCAAGTAGATTCTTTACATCTTGGGAAGAAAGCAATCTGGAAAAGAATTCCTTTGTCTTTGGTATGTCTTTGGATAATGTGTGTTCCACTCCAGAGAAGAATAGTGAGGTGATAAGAGGAAAGGTATATGCCAGCCTGACGGTGGTGTAATCATACTCTCTTCTTCAGCAGATGGATGGAAATGCAGTTGTTTGGTTTTTCATAAGGGGAGAGTTGTGGTGTGCACTGTGCCATTTAAGCATTTTTAAAAATTTTTTTTTAAGATTTTATTTATTTATTAGTTAGAGAGAGAGAGATCCAGCACAGGCAGACAGAGAGGCAGGCAGAGGCAGAGGGAGAAGCAGGCTCCCTGCCGAGCAAGGAGCCCGATGTGGGACTTGATCCCAGGACACTGGGATCATGACCCAAGCCGAAGGCAGCCGCTTAACCAGCTGAGCCACCCAGGCGTCCCTAAGCATTTATTTTTTGTGTATTCATCCATCCGTCTGTTTAATTATGCTCAGGTACACAGCCAGTTGAGAATCTGAATGTAGTTTGGATGAAACACAAAACCTTTCTGCTTTGTAGTTAAGTGTCTGTAAAATAGGAATAATAACAGTTTTCTCTGGCGCATGATGGTCCTTATGGTCATAACAGTAATGTAAATATTTGATATGATTTCTCAATTTAGCCCTAATGAATTTTCAAAAAACAAAGTTTTAGAGTCTCTTTTTTTCCTCTGGCAGTTTACTTACGGTTTTCTTTTTCTTTTAGTTATAGGTAAACATTGGAAACTCCATGCAGTAAACCAATATTTCTACAGAAAAATGGCAGAGAAGTCAGTACCGAACGTAGTAAATTGGCTTTCTTCTTCAGGATAAACTATGCTAGGCTTCTTTGTTATCTTGGGTGATAACCATACTACAAGTGGACTAATCGGAAATCCTTCCACCTAGAGAGAATGTCTAGCCTTAGAACTCGTTCTCATGTTGCTATTTATGTACATAATTAAAATTCCAAATTTAAAAAAAAATTTGTTTTGCTTTTTTTTTATGTTCTTGAGTGACAGTTGAAGCCTATCCGGTGCCCATGTGTGTGGTATGCACGGTTGTGTGTGTGGTATGTCTGAGTGTACGTGTGTGTGTGCACGCACGTGCATGTGTGAAAGAAAACCGTTAACTCCCCCCAGGGCAGTACCAGTTGGCAGTGTGCACGGCACAAGCCCCACGAGATTTGAGTCAAGCAGAGCGGCTCCAGAGCTGAGACACGAGGCTTCACCGGCCAGCGTGAGAAGGTGACTCGGAAGTGGTAGCTGGCCTGACAGCGACGAGAAGACCTACGAAAGAAAACAGTCACCATGACCCCTTGTCGTGTTCCATTGCCTCCCAGCTTACACAGATCTTGTGCTTCTCGCATGCTGGTGGGAGATGTGTAATGAAGCAGCCCGGCCTCGCCAGTAGAGGAGCGGTATGTAGTCGTGTGTGTTGGTTCCGGGCATGTCGGCCTTGTGTTCACGTGTGTGGCCCCTGGGTGCACGGTTTGTTGAACTTTGTATTTTCAGTGCTGGTGGGAACGGCAAGAGCCCCCTTTGACACATCAGCCAGCAAGGGAAGATGGCAGAGGAACAGCATGTGAAAGAGAATTAAGAATTTCCTAATTGCAGTTGGATTGGAAATTGAAAGTTGTCTTTGCCTTCTTGGAGTGTCACTTTATTTTTTTAATATTTCATTTATTTATTAGTGAGAGAGAGCATGAGTGAGGAGGTCAGAGGTAGAAGCTGACTTCCCGTGGAGCTGGGAGCCCGATTCGGGACTTGATCCCGGGACTCCAGGATCGTGACCTGAGCTGAAAACAGTCACTTAACCAACTGAGCCACCCAGGCCCCCTGTAGTGTCACTTTAATTCTGAATTGGTGACCTTCCAGATTTAATAGCATTTGGTAAGATAGCACGTCACAAATGGAACACGCTCATGTTCACGTTCACATTTTTTTTAAAAGATTTTATTTATTTGACAGAGAGAGAGATCACAAGTAGGCAGAGAGGCAGGCAGAGAGAGGTGGGGAAGCAGGCTCCCTGCTGAACAGAGAACCCAATGTGGGACTCGAACCCAGGACCCCGAGATCATGACCTGAGTCGAAGGCAGAGGCCTAACCCTCTGAGCCACCCAGGCGTCCCATGTTCACTACATTTGATGGAGCCAGAATGGCCAAGAATGTTGCCAGCATTATCACCGGACTAATGAGCTGAAGCAAATTTGTTCCTAGAATAATCCCCATAGTGACCAGAAATCTTTATTTTTCCTTTTTTGCTGAAATACTTTTGTGTTAACTGTGCCAGTCATCCAGATATATTAAAGCTGTGCCCTAAACGTAACATCTCATAAACGTACTGTTATTATTTCAGGGTTTTCCCATTGGCTTGGCCTATCACCCCCAGAAAGTAGAAACTCCACAAGTTTCCTCGTCCTCGAGAATGCTTGATCTAGAGAAGATGAAGAAATGGCTCTTGAGATCACCTGTAAGGTATTACTTTCCATTTTTAATCCTTTAGTCAGTATTAAACACTGCCTTAAAACCTCTTAAATCCTCCAAGCAGGGTGGTGGGGTGGGAGTCACAGAGCCAGCTCAGAGTCGCACATGGCCTGTATTTAGGACAGCAAGGTCATTACTTTCCAACCAGGCTAACTCAGTTACTCTTTATACTATAATCCTTTCCTTCCATGGTGATTTGTATCCAGTGTTGCCTGCCTTTTACATGTATTACCCTTTGCTTGCCTTCCATGAACCCTGAACTGTAGGGAATGTAAAATTTGCATATTATAAGATCATGCATTTGTCCAGCTCTTTATACTTTTTCACAGTGCTGGTTTATACCTTCCCTTTCTTGGCTTATTCCTGACCTCAGTACATTTGTACTCTGTTTTTCTGTGTCCTGAGGTAATTACTTTCTATTTATGTTTATACTTTTTATGCTGTTTTTTTTATGATCAGTTCCCCTTATGATAAAACTGTGACTCTTGGTTCAGTTTATCTGGAACTTAACCAGCACAATTCTATTTGAATAAATTTAGAGACTTTGGAGGGAATGTTCTCTACCTTAATACAGAGTGATTTAAGGGCTCAGAAGAGACAAATGTGATGTGGTCTGTTCTGGGCTAATGTGTAGTTGGAGTCCTAAGAAAGATTGCTTTATTACAAATCAAGATTGTAAAGCAATTGATTCAATGGGGAAAAAGAGACCAGAGATGCTAAAGAATCCCTTCATCAATTCTATCAACTGTGTGGTCTCTTGGGACAAAATTAAAACAATAGTTGCAGATAGAAGAACCGAGGTGAGCTGAGGTACCACCCACCTTGTCCATACAGTAACAGGTGCCGGGGCCACTGGGTTAGCAGCTTTTATTGTAAATGCACTACTGGATCCCAATGCACAGGTGGCCCCTGTACTCCCAAGTACTACCCTAATGGATAGACGACATTAGATTCAAGTGGCCTACAGGAAATTCAAAATAAGGTAAAATGCTTTAGTTCACATATACAGATGAAATAATGTGACTTGTTTACAGTTAAATAGCCAACCAATGACAGTTAAAATTCACTACAGTTAGGCCATGTAGTGAATATTGCTGATTTTTATTTGTTTAAGGATAAAGTTCAGAATCCTTGAGTTCAGTGTAAAAGAGATAGATTATATTCTCATTGTCCTATATTAATGAATGCACTTTGCACTCATTTTCTGGGAAAGGTTTGCTATGTAGAGAAACACTTTTAATTGTGTCCAGCAGTATTCATGCTTATTATATAAGCTGAACGTTGTACCATGAGTAAGTATAGACGTTGTCACTTTTTTTTTAAGATACTTTATTTTATTTATTTGTCAGAGAGAGTGAGCACAGGCAGACAGAGTGGCAGGCAGAGGCAGAGGGAGAAGCAGGCTCCCTGCTGAGCAAGGAGCCCGATGCGGGACTCGATCCCAGGACGCCGGGATCATGACCTGAGCTGAAGGCAGCCGCTTAACCAACTGAGCCACCCAGGCGTCCCAACGTTGTCACTTTTTAATTTAATGCACCCACCCCATCTAATGCAAAAACTTCTGTCAGAGGAACCAGTAATATTTTTGTGGGACTAAATTCTCATGCAAGGCTTAATTTAAATTAAAGGTAAATATTTGAAATAAAAGGAATCTAAACTGGTATGGAAGAAGCAAAATTCACTCTTTGCAGATGACATGATACTATAAATAGAAAACCTTTGGGGTGCCTGGGTGGCTTAGTCTTTCAGCGGCTACCATCGGCTCAGGTCATGATCCCAGGGCCCTGGGATTGAGCCCCGCATTGGGCTCCCTGCTCGGTGGGAGGCCTGCTTCTCACTCTCCCACTCCCTCTGCTCTCTCTCTCTCTGTGTCTCTCTCTGTCAAATAAATAAATAAAATCTTTTTTTAAAAAAGGAAAGAAAACCTTTAAGACTTCACCAAAAAACTACAAGATAAATGAATTCAGTAAAGTCTCAGGATACAGAATCAATGTACAGAAACCTGTGGCATTCCTGTATGCTCAAAATGAAGCAGCAGAAGGTGAAATTAAGAAAATCCCATTTATAGTTACACCAAAAACAATAAAATATCTAGGAATAAACTTAAACAGGTGAAAGGTCTATACTCAGAAAACTATAAAACACTGTTGAAAGAAATTCAATGTGGCATAGAGAAATGGAAAAGACAGTCCATGCTCATGGGTTGGAAGAATTGGGTTGTTTGTACTACCCAGAGCAGTCCACATATTTAATGAAGTCCCTATCAAAATACCAACAGCCATATTTCATAGAACTAGAAAAAACAATCCTAAAATTTGTATGGAACCACAAAAGACCTCAAATAGCCAAAGCTGTCTCGAAAAAGAAATACAAAACTGGAGGTATTACAAGTCCAGGTTTCAGGTTATATTACAAAGGGGTAGTCATTAAAACAGTATGGTACCAGCATAAAAATAGACACATAGATCAATGGAATAGAACAGAAAACCCAGAAACAAGCCCACAATTATATGGTCAATTAATCTTCAACAAAGGAGGAGTGAATATACAGTGGGAAAGAGTCTTTTCAAAAAATGGTGTTGGGAAACTTGGACAGCTGCATGGAGAAGAATGAAACTGGACCACGTTCTTTCACCACACACAAAAATAAACTCAGAATGGGTTGAACACCTAAATGTGAGGCCTGAACCCGTAAAAGTCCTTCAGGAGAGCACAGGAGCTAATTTTTCATACATGGGCTAGAGCAACATTTTTCTAGATACTTCTCCTGAGGCAAGAGAAATAAAGGCAAAAATAAACCTTCAGGACTACCTCAAAATAAAAAGTTTCTGCATAATGAAGGAAAAAGTCAACAAAACTAAAAGTAACCTACAGAATGGGAGAAGATATTTGCAAATGACGTATCTGGTAAAGGGTTAGTGTCCAAAATATACAAAGAACTGATAACAGCTCAACACCCAAAAAACAAATAATCCAATTAAAAAATGGAAGACACGAACAGACACGTTTTTCCAAAGAAGGCATCTAGATGGCCAGCAGACACATGAAAAGAAGATCATTGTCAGTCATTATCAGGGGAATACAAATCAAAGCCACAATGAGATATCAGCTCACACCTGTCAGAGCGGCTAAAATGAAAAACACAAGAAACGACAAGTGTTGACAAGGATGTGGAGAAAAAGGAAACCTCATGCACCATTGGTGGGAATGCAGACTGGTGGAGCCCCTGTGGAAAACATTATGGAGGCTCCTCAAAAAAATAAAAATAGACTACCTATGATTCAGTAATTGCTGTCCTGGGTATTTACTCCAAAAATGCCAAAACACTAATTCAGGGCGATATATGCACCCCTATGTTTAGAGCAGCATTATTTACAATAGCCAAACTATGGAAGCAGCAGAGGTGTCCCGTCAATTGAGAATGGATAAAGAAGTCACATATATTTTATATGTATATATATACACATATATGTGTGTATATGTATATGTGTGTGTGTATGTGTATATATAGATATAATGGAATATTATTCAGCCCATAAAAAAGAATGAAATCTTGCCATTTGCAATGACATGGATGGAGCTACAGAGTATTACGCTAAGTGAAATAGTCAGTCCGAGGAAGACGAATATCATATGATTTCACTCATAACGTGGAATTTAAGAAACAAAACAAACAAGCAAAGAAAAAAGACAAACCAGGGAACAGTCTTGACTATAGAGAACAAACTGATGGTTACCAGAGGGGAGAAGGGTGGGGGAATGGTTGAAATAGGAGATGGAAATTAAAGAGTATACCTATCATGACAGGAAAAAAATGATAAAAGAAATAATGGTTTCGTTCACCACCAGCTGAAAGTTGCTTGCGGTCTTGGTTTTCACCCTGTACACCGCCTGTCTAATGTTTTGTTTCCCTTTCGATAGGTTCACATTTCAAGTCCACAGTTAGCTAGCACATAGTTCTAAAGGTACAATTAGGTCAGGCTCTAGACATGACCAAAGTTCAGGCTTATTTGTACTTAGGAAATGATAGCCAAAGAAATTTCTGGACGGAGCAGAAGTTTGTTTTCATAAGCCAGTGTTTCACTCTTTCACATTTTGTTCACTTGGCAGTGCTAAAATGAGTGACCTGTGTTTCACATTTAAGGGCCTTTGTCTTCTTAATCAATTCTAGAGCTTTGTTGTTGCACTTTAGCTGTGACTCTGGGAGGCAGAGGAACAGCATAGGAAGTGGCGCTCCCTGTGCACCCCCAACCTGTGAAATAGTCTTCAGACTCTGTAGCTGCAGAGTCAGTTTGTAAACTCTGTCTTCTCGGGTACACCTTGGGACATCTCCGTTTAGCACTGGCCTGTCTCAAGAGTGCAAAGTGGACACAAAAGTAAAGGCAAAGATGGAGAAATAACAGGATCCAGAGACTGCTCCCCACACTCAAGAGTGAAGTCACAGCGAGTCCTTCCAGGGCTTAGATGACGCAATACTCAGATTTTATTAGTGACTCCAAATTTGAGTGTGGTTGGAGGCATGATTTTATTTTATTATTTTATTTTAAAAATATTTTATGTATTTATTTGAGAGAGAGAAAGCATAGATAGTGGGAAGGTCAGAGGGAGAGTGGACTCCCCACCGAGCGGGGAGCCCAATGTGGGACTTGATCCTAGGACTCCAGGATCATGACCTGAGCCAAAGGTAGTTGCCTAACCAACTGAGCCACCCAGGCATGCTTTCCTCACTATAGAGAAAATAGCAGCTTTTAAACATCAGCTGTCTGGTTTGTGGGTTTTTTTTTTTAAGATTTTATTTATTTGGGAGAGAGAGCACAAGGAGGGGGGAGGCAGAGGGAGAGGGAGAAGCCGGCTTCCTGCTGAGTAGGGAGCCTGATGGGGGGCTCGATCCCACGACTCCGAGATCATGACCTGCGTGGAAGGCAGATGCTTAACCAACGGGGCCACTCAGTGTCCCTGGTTTATCTTCCATATCTCTTCTAAACTGGGAGAAGATGGTCCTCAGCTAATGAGTGTCTGAATGCACATATGACTTTTTCCTGAGACCCCAGGAAGACTGTAAGAGGGGAATTTTGTTTTTCATTAGGAAGAGAGGAATTTTTAGGTCATTAGCACGCAAGAGAAGGATGGGGAGAGGGAGGCAACGGGACCCCTGGTTTTTGCAACACAGTTAGTGGAACCGTTGGATTCTTGCAATCCTGTCCCCGTATAACACTGACACAAATAAAAGTAACAAAAACATTCTTAAAAGAATTCTAAGAAAAGCAAGGAAGTGAACATTTAAAGTCTCATACTTTGTAAACTTTGGTTCCGTGGGTTCCTGCCATGAGTGCAGTATGATACAATTGTCTCCATCTTTTTCAAGTTCTAGAAGGTTGTGGTGTGCCTCTTATCTATGGCATTTTGTGGGTCGTATCTTTCTGATTTCATTTCTGACTCCTTCTTCAGGAACGCATTACTCAAGAGGGAAGCTGTGATTTTTCTGGGGGCCTGTTCCCCGGGATTGAAAGTCATGTTGTTTTAGTGAAGAAAAACAGACTGCTTCGTGTAGTGTTGGACTTACTAAGGCTCTGTAGACGTGCCCATGGCTGTAGGGCTCCCGGGGCCTTCCCTGCTTTATGTTCCCCACTTGCCTCCTGCTGGTGAGGCTGGTGAGTGGAAATATCCTCCTTTCTGCATCTCCTCTCTGACCTATCAGGCAAACGTGACATGGTTTTCTGCTCCTCACCCTATGTTCCTGGCTCTCTGTGGGCCCCACTGAGCTAAAGACCTTTAACTTACTACTAACAGATGTCTTTGTGCGATCCTTGTTTTCCCCTTGGGTCGCCTTCTGTTCTTGTTCCTCATTTCTAGGCAGGGTGTGACATTTAAGGAAAAGCTTGTTTCTTTACGAAACCTTTTCAAGTTGTTCGTAGTCCTGTTGAATTCACCACCACTCTTATATTTCTAAAGAGCTACGTTTTCCAGACGTGAACACCTTCTCCCCGAACTCCCGGATCACTCTGTCGATTTTCCGTGTCCTCATGCATGCTCTACCCTCTGAGTTTGCACCTGGCTTCTAGTAGACTACTCTCCCTGAGACCAGGGGCAGCTGTCTTTCTCTTCAGTGTTCCCACAGTGCCGACCTCCTGCGCTGGCATATACATGGCAAAATATGGGCTGAGCGTGCTCTTTAAAGTTCAGAATTGCATTGTGATCTGGTTTTATTTGAGCCTTTGAGGCTACCCATAGCATTGACTTTGTTTGAGGGCCACCAGCCTGAGAGCGCGTGTCCCTCTGTTTCTGGTTCTGAATCGAAACACGGAGGAGGTTGAGCTTGGTACTCCCTAAAGGCCTCCAGTCTCTGTGACTTCTCCCCCTTAGATTGATAGAGCACCCCTTGAGTGCACGGTCTAGATATTCTCTTACATTGTAGAGGGAGTTTCTGGTTCAGATGGGAAGACAAAGCAAGTTCACAAAATAATAATTACAGGCAGCATCATCATAACATACAGATCAGCTGTCTGATAGATAGTAATTCCGTGTATTAGTCTTAGGCAAAAAAGCACCCAAGGATATTTGTCTAAAATGTGAACATGATGTACCTAGGTTGTGGTTTTACATTTTTTTGTGTACACTAGCTTTTTTAGAGAAGGAAGAAGAGTCATCGGAGGAAACAAGTCTCGTACAACAGGACATTGGTTTTGAGTGGATGTTTTAACTTTTAGTCTGTTGAGACCTAACCAGTGCTCTCTTTGTGTGATTATTGTTTTCCTCTTGGAACACCTTCTGTCCCCAGCAAGTCTGGCAAAAGTTACCTTAGGGTTGGGCTTTTGGGGCATTCTTGATGTAGTCCTCTAGCTCATTCTTAATGTTACTGTAGATAGCCAAGATTTGATATTTTATTTCTTTCAAGTACAAAAAGGAACTTAAACATCCATCTAAGAGTACTACCAGATGAGGGGCGCCTGGGTGGCTCAGTGGGTTAAGCCTCTGCCTTCGGCTCAGGTCATGATCCCGGGGTCCCGGGATCGAGCACCGCATTGGGCTCTCTGCTCAGCGGGGAGCCTGCTTCCCCCTCCCCTCTCTGCCTGCCTCTCTACCTACTTGTGATCTCTGTCTGTCAAATAAATAAATAAAGTCTTTTAAAAAAATACCACTTGAGGCGCCTGGGTGGCTTAGTGGGTTAAGCCTCTGCCTTCGTTTCAGGTTGTGGTCTCGGGGTCCTGGGATCGAGCCCCACATCAGGCTCTCTGCTTGGCAGGGAACCTGCTTCCCCCCCTCTCTCTGCCTACTTGTGATGTCTCTGTCAAATAAATAAAATCTTAAAAAAAAAAGTAGTACCAGATAATCCTGCAGGTCGTGCTGTAATGAATAGATATATTTTATTTAAAATTAATACCACTGACCTTTAAAAATCTCTTAGGAGCTTAAACGTGCCACTGTATTTACTAGAGTAATATTACTGACTTTTTAAAAATTCATGGTTGGGATAAACTTCACCTACTGTAATGATGATAGATTAGGAATATTACTAGAAACCAAATTTGACTGTTTCCCTAAGTAAACTGTAAATTAGAGCTTGAATGAGTGCCACGGCCTCTGTGCAGAAGAGAGTGAACATAGCAGGTGCAAGACCACGGGCTTTTATAAAGGCCTGCTTGCTTGGCCCTTAGGAAACTCGGCATCTCACTAGTTCCCCAAGCCAATAAAAGCTGGGGCACCAGACCCTAGGGGTATATTGTTTGTGTAAATGATGTGATTTATGGCCAACACCTGATTTCCTTCTGGGCACTGGTTATTTGGATGTTCGCTAGGCCAGGGCTGCCTGTGACCAGCCTCCAGTAAAAGTCTTGGGTGCTGAGTCTCTACTAGGCTTCCCTAGGTAGAAGCATTATACAGGTGTGGCTGCATTTATTTTCTGCCAGGGAAGAGAGCACATTCAGTATATTCCTTCGCAGGCTGGGGAGGAGGGACCCCACAGAAGAAGCCTGTGCATGGATTTCCTCAGACTCTGCCTGTGTCTTTTTCCCTTGCTGGGCTTGTTGTGTGCCCTTTGCTGTAATTTGAGCCTGAGGACAAGTGTATGCCGAGTCCTGTGAGTCATTTTAGTAAATTGCCGCATGCGTGCCTAGTCTCGGGGACCCCCCGAAACAGCATGCTGAGATGGTATTCGTCTCATTTATGTTTTGCTCTCTTCCCCTCAGCTTTCGAGTTAGAATATAAATAAAAGGACTGTTATGTTTACATTACATATTTCCAGGTCACAAGACATTAAAAAAGTTTTATTCATCTTTCCCAAGCGAAGAGAAAGTAGTTTTTGAAAGCCACAGAAAGCTCTACGCTCCCTTGTTAGACCAAATTAGTGATTAGATTTTTTTCTGATTCTCACAATAGGGTCTTTCTTCCTTCCCTAACGCTATGGAGGCAAGCTATTTGGGCTGGTTCATAAGCAAATAGGTCATAAACTGCACTCCATTCAAAAGTGACGTAGTTATGAAAGCATTTATTTGTCCTACAGACAGAGTACTGGCTCATTTCGAATATTGTTCTCAGCCTAGATTAGAATGCTAAAGAGCACACATTGCACATTTTGTTTTAAACACAACAGTTTAATTGTCTTGTGATGGTGCTATAAATATTTTCTGGGAAAACACTACCGAATAGGTAAGACTTTTAGGAAACTGTGTGGGATCATAGACCCAAATGTAAGAGCTAAAACCAGAACTCTTAGAAGACGACATAGGAGTAAACCTTGGTAAAGGAGTAAATCGTGACCTTGGGTTTGGCAATGGTTTCTTAGTTACAACACCAGGGGCAGAATGGATAATTTGGACTCCTTCAAAATTTAAAAACTTTTGTGCCATATGTAAACAGTAGGATGAAAATTAAGAGATAATCCACTGAGTGCGGGAAATACTTGCAATTCATATATCTGATAAGAGACCGTATCCAGATACATAAAGAACTTTTGTAACTCAACAATAAAAAGACAACCCAATTAAAACTGGACAGAGGAACTGACATTTTCGCAAAGAAGATATACAAGTGGCCAATAAACAGATGGAAAGATTTTCATCATCCCTAGTGTTAGGGCAATGCAAATGAGAACCACGTGAGATAGCACTCCGCATCTATTAGGATGGTTAGAATAAGAAAGAAAGGCCGTAGCAAGTGTAGATGAGGATGTGGAGGAAATGGACCAGTTGGTCCAGCATTTCTTCATACTGTTAAGCACAGAGTTCTTGTATGACTCAAATTTCACTCCTCGGTAAATACTCAAGAGAAATGAAAACATGGTGTGCATAAAAACTTGTCCACAGTTGTTCATAGCATCATTATTTCTATCAGCTGAACAGTAGAAACAACTAAATGTCTTATCAGCAGATGAATGGAGAGCAAAATGCATTTTCATACAGTGGAATATTACTGAGCCATAAAAAGGAATGGAGTTCTGGTGTGTGCTACATAGATGACCTTTGAAAACATTATGCTAAGAAGCCAGTCCCATACTGTATGGTGAGTCCACATAGTGGATGATTCCATACATTTGAAATGTCCAGAATAGGTAAATCCATAGAGAAAGTAGATTAGTGGTCGATTAGCACTCCGCAGGGTGGGAGTGGAGGGTATCAGGATTCGAGAGAAACAGAACAAGGAGGAGATGTGTGTCAAAAGTTGATTGCAGGGAATTGGCTTAGGTGATTGCTGGGGTCAGCTAGGCAGGTCCAAAGTCCATAGGGCAAGTCATCAGGAAGGGCACAAGCTAGGATGCTTTGGGCGGGAGCTGGAGCCACAGTCCGCAAGTGGAATTTTATCTTAGGGGAAAGCTCACTTCTACTGGAAGGCCTTTCAACTGACTGGATCTAGCCTACTTACCTTAGAGCCAGCTGATTATGGACTCTAACGGCACTATGGAGTTGACACACAAAACTGACCGTCTTTGGGGCACCTGGGTGGCTCATTTGGTTAAGCTTCCTACTTTTGATATCAGCTCAAGTCTTGATCTCAGGGTCCTGAGTTTAAGCCTCACATTGGGCTCCATGCTGGGAGTGGAGCCTGCTTAAAAAGAAAAAACAGGGGTAACTGAGTGGCTCAGTCGTTGGGCATCTGCCTTTGGCTCAGGTCATGATCCCAGCATCCTGGGATCGAGCCCCACATCGGGCTCCCTGCTCAGCGGGAAGCCTGCTTCTCCTTCTCCTGCTTCCCCTGCTTGTGTTCTCTCTCTCACTGTCTTTCTCTCTGTGTCAAATAAATAAATAAAATCTTTAAAAAAGAAAACGAAAGAAAAAACAAACACTGACCATCGTGGGGTAGGGCATGGAGGGGGAGTGACTGTTAATGGGTTTCTTTTTGGGCTGATGAAAATGTTCTAAAATGGTGGTCTTGGTTGCAGAGCTATGTGAATATATGGGAAACTATTGATTTATGTACGTTAAATGGATGAATTGTATGGTTTGTGAATTATATCTCCATAAAGATATTAGTGTCATTAATAAGGTATAAATACACTCTCTATGTGTACTTGAACATCTGTGTTCATAGCGGCACTATTCACAATAGCCAGGAGGTAGAAGCAACCCAAATGTCCATTGACAGACGAATGGATAAACAAAATGTGAGATATCCATACAGTGGAATATTACCCCTAGAAAGGAAGGAGGTCCAAAACAAACAGTTTTTTTTAAGTTAGGAAATCCTGTCATGTGCTGCATCGTGGATGAACCTTGAGGACATACTACGCTTAGTGAAGTAAGCCAGCCACAAAAGGACAAAATGCTGTGTGCTTCCACTGATTGGACGTTGTCTAAAGTAGTCAAATTCGTAGAAATAGAATGATGGTTGCCAGAAGCAGTGGGGAGGGGCCCATGGAGAGTTCTTGGTCAATGGGTATAGTTTCAGATTTGCAAAATGAAAAGGTTCTGGAGATCTCCTACAGAACGGTGCAAACCTTTAGCATCACCGAACTGCACAGTTGGAAATGGTTAAGATGGTAAGATCTGGTCTTGGATGATGAGAATGCGGCCGCCTGGCCTTTCTCCGAATTTGGTGGGCAGCTGGGGAGGGAAGTGACGCAGAGTGCTGGTGCCCCCCGACCCCCCTCCCCTCCCCTCCCGCTGCATTTGGGTCTGTTGCAGGCTGTGAGTGGGGAGAGCAAACAGCCAACAGCGGCGGGTTGAACCAGGAGGTATTCTCACTTTAGCCCTTTGCTCTCTAAGATCTCCAGCCAGTTTTTGCGGTTGACAGATTCCCGTGGGGCAGGGGCAGCTGGAACTGGCAAAGTCAGGCAGCCTGGGGGGCCTGGAATTCCCATGCCTTAGCCCCGGGCTTCTTAGTCAGGTGGTTCAGCCCCCAGGCGACCCTTGGCGATGTCTAGAGGCACGTTTGGTTGTCTCAACTGGGGAGGCTGGACCCTAGTGGCCCCTTCTGGGGGAAGGCCAGGGATGCTGCTGAACTTCCTCCAAAGCACAGACCAGCCCCCAACAGAAAATGATCCAGTAGTGCTGGAGGTGGGCAAGCCGGCCCTGGTGCCCTGGAGGCCTTTGCAGGGCTAGCTCCTTCTCTCACCCACGTCTTGACCTCGGTTGATCTTTGCTTGGGTGGGTTCTGATCAGCCAACATTAAGTAGCTTGGGGTTTTTTTTGGTTACACTATTATTATATTTTGCTTGTGTGTCTTTTGTCTGCACCATCTCCCCCCCCACCATGTGCAGTATACTAATGACTACTATAAATTCCAGAAGTCTGCAAAGATGAGAGACCTCTTTCCTCACTGCCATATTCCCGGCTTCTCATGTAATGTTTGGGTCCTCGTGAGATGAACTCAGTATTTGTTTCATCAAAGAATGAAAAGGATTTAAATTGTTCTAGTAACTTGACCTTCTCCCTGTCCTCTAGGGCATAAGCCAACTCCTCTTTCTCTCTTTGTCCTAAAACCTCTGACCCCTTCCTGCCTCCCTAAATCCTCCTCCTACTCTGGTGGGAACAGAGAGGGAGTGAAACTCCTGGAGAGTGGCCCCTGGGAAAAGCAGACCTGGAGGACTCAGGCAAAGTCCCTAGGACCTTCAGCATTAGAGGAGGAGTGGTTGGAGAGGGAGGACTCCTGGAAACTATTAAAAAAAAGGTGAATGGGGGAGGACGGGGGAGGGGAGCGTACCTGGCCATTCACTATTTTTAGTGGGAAAGAAAGGCTCTCCCATTTATTTTTTTTTTTAAGTTTTTTTAAAAAAATTATTTATTTATTTGACAGAGATCACAAGTAGGCAGAGAGGCAGGCAAAGAGAGGTGGGGAAGCAGGCTCCCCGCCAAGCAGAGGGCCCGATGCGGGGCTCGATTCCAGGACCCTGGGATCATGACCCAAGCCGAAGGCAGAGGCTTAACCCACTGAGGCTCTCCCATTTATTGAAGCTTCTTCCAGGTGCAGGGCAAAATAATCTTACTTAATCTTTTTTTTTTTTTTTTAATATTTATTTATTTGATAGAGATCACAAGTAGGCAGGGAGGCAGGCAGAGAGAAAGGGGAGGGGGGAAGCAGGCTCCCTACTGAGCAGAGAGCCCGATGTGGGGCTCGATCCCAGGACCCTGGGATCATGACCTGAGCTGAAGGCAGAGGCTTTAACCCACTGAGCCACCCAGGCGCCCCTTACTTAATCTTTTTAATAAGTCTGAGGTGAGGACACTCAGGTCTGGCACAATCAAATAACATTTATAGCCACACAACTAGGAAGTGGCAGAGTTGAAATTTAAATCAAAGGTGTGATTCCAGAGACCAAGCTTGTTGAATCTTTTGGGGAGACCTGGTGAGAAGAGTTCTCTCCTCGAAAGACCTTCCAGTCTGGTGGAGGGGCAGCCAGGCCCACAGATTAGCATACAAAAGTTATAGTATGGGGGGCGCCTGGGTGGCTCAGTGGGTTAAGCCTCTGCCTTCGGCTTAGGTCATGATCTCAGGGTCCTGGGATCGAGCCCCACATCGGGCTCTCTGCTCAGCAGCGAGCCTGCTTCCCCCTCTTTCTCTCTGCCTACCTCTCTGCCTACTTGTGATCTCTCTCTCTCTCTCTCTGTCAAATAAATAAATAAATAAAATATTTTTAAAAAAAACAAAAAAAGAAAGTTATAGTATGGGCTCTTCACCAGCTTGGAGGTACAGATGTCACTTCCCCATAATCAAGTTAATTGCTCACACACTTACATATCCAAATTAGTAGGCAGTCCATTACTGTGTGCTCCTTCTCTCTCTCTCTCTCTCTCCCTCCCTCCCTCCCCCCTTCACCAAATTGTTTTCATGAACCCCAGAGATTTGAACCCCAGGGTTTTACTAGGCCTGCATTAATCAGTTCTAAATGAAAGACAGATGCGTGGTTCTTATCTATAGAAATTAGGCATTACAGGGGCTGGCGTAGTGTGAAGGTTACCACTCTTCACACTCTTCTAGCAGCCGATTTATACTCGTGGACTTAGCCATTGTCCCAAAGGGAGTCCCCACGCCAAGGTGGTTCCAGCCCCAGGCATGTACCGCCAAACCTGTGATGATCAAATAGGGCCACAGCAATATTTCTGGTTCCACATGTTCTGTAGAACCCAGCCATCCCTCCCAGCAAAAGGTGGAGTGTAATTCTCCTCCTTTGGAATATGGGCTGACCTTTGTGACTTCTTCCTATCAAGTCGGACACAGTAGAAGTGAGGCTGAATGACTTCTGAGGTTAGGTCATAAAAGGTGATGTGGCTTCCTCCCACCTGGTTGCCTCGCTCTGCTCACCCTCAGAGCCCAGTCACCATGCTATGAGGAAGCACGGGGCTCCCACAGGGGCCCCAGGTAGGAGTTCCACTGGCAGTTCCTGCTGCAGTCCGGGCCAGCAACCAGCACCTGCTGTCAGATGTGACAGAGCCAGCCTTCAGGTCTTCCAGCTGATGTGACAACCTGTGCCTGCTGAGCCACGATGGAACCGACACCTCACTGAATCCAGGAGCGTAATGAATGGGTTATTTTTTATGCCTCCCAAGTTGTGGGTTAATTTGGCATGTAGCCGTCGCACCTGGAACACCCATCCCACACCTGTGAGAGTTACAGCCCTGCCGTTGAGGTCACCAGCCCGGATACCCCTGTCTTCGTTGCTTTTCAAGGCTTTGTCGAAGGTGAACCTTTGTGTGATCGTGCTGACGCCTCCTAGGGAGAATTCATCAATGTTGCCTGGTTTGACACAATATCCATCAATTACATTAAAGCTACTTGTGTCTGCATCCCAGGTCAATTCTGAGCTGTCCTGGAGGACAGGCCCACGTATTCTCTCTTCACTGGTGCCTGGTATGGGGCAAGGCTAACAGCTCCTCATGTGCTCACTGCAGGAACCCTAACTCAAAATCCAGACCCCCTGTACAATATCAGATATGGTCAGTAGCTGTGTTTATGTGTGTGTGTGTGTGTGTGTGTGTGCGTGCGTGTGTGTACTTTTCCTTTAAAATAATTCCTTGGGGCGCCTGGGTGGCTCAGTGTGTTAAGCCTCTGCCTTCGGTTCAGGTCATGATCCAAGGGTCCTGGGATCGAGCCCCGCATTGGGCTCTCTGCTCAGCGGGGAGCCTGCTTCCCCACCCCCCACCTGCCTCTCTGCCTACATGTGGTCTCTCTCTGTCAAATAAACAAATAAAATATTTAAAAACAATTTTTAAAAAATTCCTATGTATATCCATACATGGGAACATTATTCAACCTTAAAAAGGCATCAAGTTCTCACACCTGCTACAACATGGATGAGCCCTGAAGACATTACGCTAAGTAAAACATGACCCTGACACAAAGGGACAAGGATGGTGTGACTCCACTCCTATGAGGTACCCAGAGTAATCAAATTAATAGAGACAGAAAGGAGAGGGGTGGCTGCCAGGGCCAGTGGGGAGGGGAACTGAAAGTTAGTGTTTAATGGGGATGGAGTTTCAGTTTGGGAAGATGAAAAAGATGGTGGGGGACAGCTGTACAACAATGTGAATGTAATTAATGACCCTTAACTGTACTCACAAATAGTTCCAATGGTGAATTTTATGTTATGTAAATTCTGCCACATTGGAAAAAAAGATTTCTGTATAATCTGTTACTTTAAAAAAAAAGATTTTATTTATTTGAGAGAGAGGGAGACAGAAATACAGAGACCACAAGTGGGAAGGAGAGGGGGAAGCAGGCTCCCCGCTGAGCAGGGAGCCTGATGTGGGGCTCCATCCCAGGACCCTGAGATCATGACCTGAGCCAAAGGCAGACGCTTAACTGACTAAGCCACCCAGGCGCCCCTAACCTGTTACTTTTAAATATCACCAACAAGATAGAGGACCCATACACAAACTCCGCTCTGGAAAGAAGTGATAGAGATACTTTCTGGATAGTTTCATCCTTCCTCAGAAGACCTCTGTGGAAGAGCTACACAGGAAAAGAAGTCAAGTGCACACAGTGTGAGCCACTTCCTTTCCTGTCATGTGCCACCAAGAGACTCTGGGTTGAGAGTTCAACCCACGATCTTCCCCACATGCTTCCCACTCCTGTGGCTTCCTGTGGCTTCAGCTCTGTCAACAGATTCCAACTTGGCAGAGCTCATAAGGCGCCCATCTCACCCACATGCTCCTTGTGGTGACCCTGGACTTGGTAACATCGGTTCTGAAGGATCCCCGTTTGGCCCCTTGGCTCAAAGGAAAGAATGCTGAACTGGAAGCTAGAAGGCCTGGATTTGTGGCCCAGGTGTGCACCTCACTGCCCATGTGGCCTGAACAAATTGGTTTACAACCATGTTCCACTCTCTCCCTCCACCTGTCACAGATGCTTTCTGAATTATACACGTGTAGAACATGTGCTCTCCTACTCTTCTCAGATTAAGGCCAGGGCCATTTATTCTCCTACTGTGAATCAGTTTAATCAGACTGCAGGGGGGCACTAGATAATTTTGCTGTATGAAGCCAGCTTAGAAAGGGTCAGGAGTTGGGTCACCCGGGTGGCTCAGTCAGTTAAGTGTCTGACTCTTGGTTTTGGCCCAGGTCACGATCTCAGAGTCCTGGGATCAAGCTCCACGTTGGACTCCGCAGTCAGCAGGGAATCTTCTTGAGGATTTCTCTCCCTCTCCCTTTGCCCCTCCCTCCGCTCACTCTCTTGCTCTCTCTCTCCCCCATAATAAAAAAGTAAATGTAAAAAAAGAAAAGAGAAAGAAAGAAAGGGGCAGGAGTGAGGGAGACAGATAGGCCAAAGGGAGTCAGGGAGTCTTTGGTAATTATCATGGCACTGCACTGGCTTTTAGGAGTAAGGGAGGGGAGAGAATCAGGAGCTGGGAAATTGCCATTCAAGTTAAACCACCTTTGCTGTTTTATAGGAATGTATCATAAAAACAGTCTAAGCTGGAATGCCTTTATGCAGTAGAGGACTGGTACCCTCCCTAGACAGAGTTTGATATCTTTAGGAGAGAAAGGGGAGAAGGGATGTGTACTCCTGAGAACTTTCCCCTAATTCTGTGTTTTCTGACAGCTGTGTCAGTTAGGATTGGGTTAGCTGTGAGTAATAGAGACCCTACAACTAAGGGCTAAAAAAGCACAAGTTTATTTTTCAGATAAAAGAGGTTTAGAAGGTACCAATCAAGGGCTGTTATGATAGCTCCATGGTTGTAAGAGACCCAGGCTCCCTCCAAGCTTTCCACCTTACCATCCCTAAGATGTGCTCATCATCCTTAGAGTCTAAGATGGCTGCTGGGGCTCCAGCCATCACATCTTAGGTCCAAGCTGCAGAATGGAAGATGAGAGGCAGGAGCACATGCTACTGCCCTTTCAAGACTTCACAGAACTTGCGCTCTTTACTTCAGCTTACTTATTGACTGTAACCTAACCTTGCTGCAATGAAGTCTGACAAATGCAGTTGTTGTTTTTTTAAGCTGGGAAATAATAAGCCAACCGTGAAACTGGGATTATTTTAAATTTGAGAGCAAATTGGAGAATAGATATTTGGTAGGCAGTTAAGCCTGTCATGATCATTAGGAAATCCAGTTTATTGAACCATGACATGTTCCTTTAGCATTTATTAAAGGGTTATAATGCAAGAACCACTTTCACCTTAAAATTTTTAGCTCCTTTTGATGTGTTACATATAAGAATACCAAAGTTGCCCTATTTATTCAACAACATTGCTGAATGCCAGTAAATGCCAAGCATGGCTGAGGAAATGAAAAGATGAATAAGACACAACTTCTGAGCCTTCCTTCCCTTTATCACTACTACTCCGGTGCATAGATTTAGGCTGCCTAGCCTGGCTCTGCACACTCATGTTCTGGAAACAGCCATGACTCCCTGCGGATGGGGAAATCTTGGCCATACCTTGTGGGGGAAGTAAGCTGGTCATGACATTTTAGGCAACACAGAGAACCCAGAAAATAAGGAATGTTGTGTGAATATCTATTGTTTCAAACTGAAGAGAGCTGTTTCCCTGAAAGGGAAACAGTTAGATTTAGTACTAAGAATAGAGCAAGAGAAACATGGGCCCAGTGCCTTCAGCTGAGAAATGAATTTCATCAGAGTCACAGTTATTGTCTATTGTCTCTATTGGTCGTTCTGGTTGGGCTGAGATCTGATTTCCACTTCAGTTCTCACAGTCAGCATTATTACTTCCCTTTGTGTAACTTTTGGGAAAAATTCAATATGAATCAGATCGTGTTGTTAGTTCCCACCAAAGAGAGACTTTTTTTTTAAATACAGGGAGAATAGACTCAGATCAAAATGCTGACATCACAATGGAATATCTTTGAGCAGGGCTGTTGAGTCCCCTGCCTCTCATTGTTTCTGAGTCTGCCCCAGAATGAGTGTTCCCATCCTAATTTAGAATGGAGCGCACCTGCTGCCCAAACCCTTTGACTCCTTTGAGCTCAGTCTTCCTCTTGTAGTTTTTAGTGTTTTTGTGTTTTTTTCACGATATTTACAAACCTGAGATTTATTACTGGATGCTTTCCGGGCAAGGGAACACAGAAAACTCTCCAACTTAAAGGGAAGGAACACTGAATTTCCGGATTCCTACCCTTTTTTGTTCTTACAGGCTACCTGTGAATCTTCAGGGTTCCCAGACATTCCAAGAAAATCAAATAATGTTCCCAAATTTTCTTCCTTTAAGTTGCCCAAATTCTGTTTTTGATGCTTGAAACAAAGATTTTTTTTTTGAATTGGTGGTAAAAACACATGACATAAATTTACCATCTTAACCGTTTTTAGGTGTACATTTTGGTAGCATTAAATATATTCAGGCTCTCGTGAAAAAGAGCTCCAGAACCTTTTCATATAAAACCGAAACTGAAACCCAATAAAGATAACTCCCTATTCCCTCCTCCCCTCAGCCCCTGTTTTATGAATCTGACTACTTTAGATACCTCACATAAATAAAATCATACAGTATTTGTCTTTTGTGACTGGCTTATTTCACTTAGCATAATGTCCTTGAGGTTCATCCATGTTGTAGTATGTGACAGGATGTCCTTTTTTTTTTCTAAGTAGGCTCCACACCCTATGAGGGGCTTGAACTCAAAATCCTGAGATCAAGAGTCACGTGCTCTCCTGACTGAGCCAGCCAGGTGCCCCAGGCTGTCCTTCATTTTTAAGGCTGAATGATAGTCCATTAAATGTATCTGCTGTGGTTTGTTGTCCAATCATCCATCACTGGACACGTGGGTTGGTTCCCTGTCTTGGTTATTATGAATAATGATGCAGTGATCATGAGGGAGCAGACATCTCGTTGAGATCCTGCTTTGAGTTCTTTTGGATAAATACCCAGAAGTGGGAGCACTAGATCATGTGGTAGTTCTAATTTCTTTCTTTCTTTCTGTTTTGTTTTTTTTGAGAAACCTCCATACTGTTTTCCTCTTTGAGTGTTAATCCAGAGGTATGGATATCTTACCCTTTGGCAGATTCAGAAGCGTACATCAAGGAAACACCAATGTTTTTGGCAGACACTTGAGGAAAAAAAAGGGGAGGCAAATTTAAATCAAATTGAAATTATCCAAATGAAGTTAGAGCAAAGTCATAGCAATGAACCTTTCATTTTGAAATCAGACTCTTGAAAATGTGTCTTTTTCAGTCTGGTTTTCACTTCTTTATACTATTTGTGGCCCTTTCTCATTAAACCTCATTCTCCTTTACTCGGATGAATTGTCAGATGTAGGAGTTAGAGATCACTTTTTTCTCTCCTGGTTCTCTTTGTTTTTTTGTTTTTAAATATTTTATTTATTTATTTGACAGAGAGAAAGAGAGAGAGAGATCACAAGTAGGCAGAGAGGCAGGCAGTGGAGGGGGGCGGGGAAGCAGGTTCCCTGCTCAGCAGAGAGCCTGATGCGGGGCTGGATCCCAGGACCCTGAGATCATGACCTGGGCAGAGGCTTAACCCTCTGAGCCACCCAGGTGCCCCTCTGCTGGTTCTCTTTGTTAGGTGAAATAAAAGCCGACAGGAAGCAAAACATGTCCACCATTCCATGAATATTTTTTTTTAGATTTTATTTATTTATTTGACAGACGGAGATCACAAGTAGGCAGAGAGGCAGGCAGGGGAGGGGAAGCAGGCTCCCCGCCGAGCAGAGAGCCGGACTTGGGGCTCAATCCTAGGACCCTGAGACCACAACCTGAGCCAAAGGCAGAGGCCCAACCCACCGAGCCACCCAGGTGCCCCTCCATGAATATTTTTATAGCTGAGGTTATGTGTGGTTTGGTACATGTGCTAGCCATACATTTGCTGTCAAGCACTGCTGTGCTGCCCCTTTCTAGCAGGTTACTCTGGATGTTGTTAAAACACACACACACACACACAGATGAGGGGGATTAAGAGGTAAAAACTTCTTGTTATAAAATAAATAAGTTGGGGTTCCTGGGTGGCTCAGTCGGTTAAGCGTCTGCCTTCAGTTCAGGTCATGATCCCAGGGTCCTGGGATCGAGCCCCGCATCAGGCTCCCTGCTTAGCAGGCAGTTTGCTTCTCCCTCTCCATTTGTGTGCTCCCTTTCTCTGGCTGTCTCTCAAATAAATAAATCTTGTTTTAAAAAAATAAATAAGTCACAGGGATGAAAAGTACAGCAAGGGAATATAGTCAATAATATTGTAAGAACTTTGTATGGTGACAGAAGGTAATTACATTTCTGGTGAGCATTTCATCATCTGTAGAGTTGTGCAATCACTATGTTGTACACCTGAAACTAATATAATGTTGTATGTCAGCTGTACTTCAGCTAACACACACAAACACACACACACACACACACACTCTCTCTCTCTCTCTAAGAGGGTCCCATCTCTTAAGCAGTCTCATTTTGAACATTTTTGTTTTGTCCAAACTCAGCCTCAGTGATGGGGTTGAGCAGACCCAGCACGACTTCTCTCCCTTTTTCTCCCAGACATCTGAAATAATAGGAAGGTTAAGAGGTGCTGTTTGAAGTCCAGATTGCATGTAGCAGAAACACTCCGAGGACATGTCCTGGACTGGAGGGTGCTAAGCTAAAGGGTATGGAATCAAGACTGGGGGATTCTGCCTACTTCCAGAAATTTCCTTCTTTCTCTGGGCAGCTGCCTTGCTTACTAGGAAGGCCTGAAGACAGTGGTTCTTGCCCTTACCCACAGACTTGAATCTAAAAAATTCAGATACTCAAACCAGCGACATTGGAATCTGGGGAGGGGGGCTGAGAGGGGGCGACCCAGGCATCAGCATTTTTTGCAAAGCTCCCCAAGTCTGAGAGCCGCTGTGACAGAGAGCAAATTGCTACTGCTTTCTCCCCAGCAGCATGATTTGTAAGCTTGCCATTTTTATTAAAGAACAGCATACAAGCTTTTATTTCAAAGTTGAAGTACCACAAAATTGGTGACATTTACGCTCTAAAATATGAGAGCAAGTTCCTGCAACGATTATTCTCTCTATAAGAAATAACGAGTGGGGCGCCTGGGTGGCTCAGTGGGTTAAAGCCTCTGTCTTTGGCTCAGGTCATGATCCTGGGGTCCTGGGATCAAGTCCCACGTCGGGCTCTCTGCTCAGTGGGGAGCCTGCTTCCCTCTCTCTCTCTCTGCTACCTTTCTGCCTACTTTTGATCTCTGTCTGTCAAATAAATAAATAAAGGAAAAAAAAAGAAATAACAAGTGGATGAAATGCATGCATTCCAAATCAGAATGTCCCCAAATTAATTACCACTAGAAGTCATTTTTTCCAGCTGATGAGTATTTGCCCAAACTATGGCTTATGTATTATTTCTCACATTTGTGTGGAACTTCACAGTTTTTGAAGAGCTCCAGGTCTTTTCTTATTTGGGGTGTCCACTTGTAGCTTCCCACACATTTTGCTTCTTGTGGTTCTCAGGAGTATTGAAAGGGTGTGACTCATTGGATTTTTTTTCACCCTTTTAATTCTTTTTCACAGTCGGCCTCCTGGTCTCCTATCTTTGATGTTAAAAGGCTAAACTGTGGTTCATTTCCTGTTGTTTGCAACCTTGGAATTAAATACACAAATGAAATCAAAGCAAATGAAAGACCCAGGTCAGCTATCTTGTTAAGGGTCACAGCTGTGGTTCTGGAACGTCACAGCCCAACAACTGGCTTGTGGTCCCTCCCTCCATTCCCCAAATGGAGGCCTCTCCTGCGGAGGCAGGGTTATTGAGGTTAGCCAAAAGCTTTCTCAAAAAACGTGTTATCTCGGTGAATGGTTAGTTTTTTCTATGCTGAATCGCATATTTTGTTGCTTGGGAAATGTGTTTGACAGAACTCAAAATGGATGATTTGTCCAGTTTATTCAGCTTGTAAGGCCTTGTCCTTGAATGTGTTTTACCCTGGAGATGCCAGGGATAGTAATGTGGTGCAAGTTTGCTTGCTGGCTGGTGGGAGGGGTTGGAGAGGAGGTATTATGGGCAGAACATTTTCTTAGACAGAATTTGGAGTCAGAGGTTCCTTGTGTTCCTTGCAGTTGATAACAGAGAACTTCAAAATTCCAAGGTCATAAACTTGAACATCTACCCCATAGGCTGATTGTGCAGTTTAATGAGATATTATAAGTTATGCGCAGTAAATATTTCTTAAGCAGCCCCTTCAATGTGATCACTTATTAGAAAAACATTCTGGTTTTAGTATATTTTCTGTCACAAGAAAAGAATTGAATTGAACAATCCTAGATGTTACTCTACTACATGCCAGGCTTGTGCTGTATACAACAAGAGGCAGAGAAAAACAGGAATATGGCCCCTACCAAGTCTTTTAGGACGTACCTAGGTGGGGAGAAGAGCCACCCCCATGTGATATATTCAATAACATGAGGCAATCTGTAAGCTGTGGCTCTTTCCCATGGGCTGGGGTGGAGCTTGAGCTGGGAGTTCAAGGACAGAGTGAGGAGGGAGTCTAAGGAGGAATAGCTCAAACGACTAGGCCATTATCTTAGTAATTGGCTCTGATTCCCACAGGCCTCAGCTACATTTGCAGCAGGTGCTCCCTCAAGGCAAGGAAGATGGCAGCCAACAGCCCTTGGCTACAGCCTCTGGCTTGAGAACTATCTGGAAATAGTGGGAGCTGTGAAGCCTGGGTTTACCCAGCACTGAGCCAATTCCTGGCAGGAGGCTGGGGGTGGGGATAGGGTACCGTGACTGATAACCTTACTGGGACACCTGGGCCAAGAAGATGGGATGGGGAATTCTGCAAAGCAGCCAAAGAAGGGAAATGGGGAGTGGGCTTGGCAAAGACTAGCCACCACAGGCCACGATATTTGGAATTCTGAGTTTTTGCTTTCTAGACAGAAAACCAACCAATCTGGGTTGTTTCATAAACACACCAGAAGCCAAACAATGTAGTATGTAGTCCCCCTCCACTACCTACTGGATGCCACATGAAAGTCATTGTCATACCAAGCCCTATGCAGGCATTTGAAAAAACATTCACTACATTGCTCGCCTGTCTTCCCTGGCATTCAGCACATTTTCTCTACAATTTCTCCCAAGTGCCCCTTTTCCTTGCTCTTTCCCACTTGCAAACCATGTGATTCTATTTTTAGATGTTTTCTCTTCCTCCTTGTCTTACTTAGCCTTTAGATTTTCATCATGTCCTCTTTTGGACTCTTTCTAGAGCAAAACACTAATAACAAGAAACTTTCCTAAAAGCTTTTCGGATGTTGATGCAACATATACTGGGGAGGTCTGGGGCCCCGGACACACCCCAGACTCACTTAAGAGTCCGGTGGACCTGTATCGATTGTGGTGATTATGTGATTTTAACTATTTTACAAAAAGAAAGAAGTTAGGCACAAAACCAGCAGCGTCAGACAGGATAGCTTCAAAAATAGATCTTCCGTATGTAAATACTCATGTTAAAAGGTGATTTTTTTCAGTCACAATAATCCCTGTCTAAACCTTTATACGATTCTAAAAACAGACTTGCTATACTATTCCCAAATATACATAAATGTGTTTAAATTTCTTCTTAGTTTATTTTCAGTACTCAAATTGGAAAGGCAAAATTTATCTGGGTTCTGAAGATACTGTTTCCTTAGCAGGAAATGAAACTGACAGTGTTTCACAAAGCAGACAAAGTACCTAATTTGATGAAGAAATCATGCTGACGCACCAGAAGAAAATGGTCTTCAGCATAATCAACTGAACATTTGTGTTTCTAAAATGAAGTTGCCTTAAAAAAAAATCACATTGCTTAATAGACCAAGGCATCTGTTGGTGTGATCCACAGTTTAAAATGTATTTTAAGAATTTCTGACTTACATGCTGATTTGATAACACGAAAGTCACAACCTTTAATATTCAGGGATGAGGTAGATGGAGTTGCAAGTAGAAGGAGAAGTCATTGGAAAAGTTTAAGAAAGAGCAGTGTTAGGGGATACATCCTGCTTTTTATTTTTTGAGAACTTGCATTTTTTGGTGACCTGTTTATATTTTTGCTTTAAACCCAATTGGGAAGTTGCACAGCTTTACCCTGTGGCAAAAGTTTGTTTCGTTTAAGTAAGTATTTTGTTAGCTGATAACTTAGGTTACCTTATAGTCCTCCAATTACTTTAAAAATTATAGCTTGTAATTCTTGCAGTATATGTTTTTATCACTTTGCTCATCTTACCACCATGACTTTCTCTATAGAAGTAACTGGAAAGCAAAATATTAGCATTTCCAGGTTCCCTTGCAGCTAAAGCTTACCATGTGACATATCCCAGCAAATGAAGTGTAGGTAGCCGTGCATAAAATGCTCTTCTCCAGAATTAAAGAAAACATGGGGGGGGG